>JAHWFP010058173.1:692-19733 GCA_023313725.1 Lithobius niger
GAGGGCCGAGATGTTACACAACTCGGTCCTTTCGCTGTCCACAAAGCGCTAAAGGGGATCTGTGGTTCAGATCCGAAGAGTGTCTCTCGGCTCCGTGCTGGGGGATACCTTGTGGAGGTTGTGGACGATGCTCAGGCAAAGAGGCTTTTGAAGGCGAGTGCACTGGGGTTATGCCCGGTGCGTGTGGAGCCGCATCGTACCTTAAATAGCAGTAAGGGGGTCGTGACGTGCTTTGATTTGAGGGGTCTCAGTGATGATGTCATCCTGGACGAACTCAAGTCACAAGGCGTTACGGCCGTTAGGCGTTTGACGCGGAAAGGCGAGAATGGTGCCCAGCCAACTGACACCTTTTTCCTGACCTTTGATTCGCCGGTTGCACCGCAGCACATTACTGCCGGTTACCTGCGGTTGAAGGTCAGATGTTATGTCCCGAACCCAATGCGGTGTTACCGCTGTCAACGCTTTGGTCATACCAGCGGTTCCTGTAAGGCTAAGCCAACCTGTGTTAGCTGTGCTCAGGCAGCCCATGAGGGCACTGATTGTGCTGCCCCGGCGCGCTGCGTCAACTGCGGTGGTCAGCACCAGGCCTCTTCACGGGACTGCCATGTTTATGTTGAGGAACGTCGTGTTCAGGAATTGAAGGTTAAGGACGGGCTTTCCTACTCGGAGGCCCGGAAGAAAGCCAAACTATCGGCGCCGACGCTAACACGTTCTTTTGCTCAGGTGTGCAGTGCGTCAATGCCTGGCCCAGTTAGTGAGTCTGCTGATTTGGCGGATTTGCGCGCTGAGCTCAGGTCTTTGACGAGGACGGTGGGCATGCTTGTTACTTTGTTGACCCAGCAACATCCATCTTTGCAGGGTCTTTTGGGTCCTTCAGACCCGGTTGCTGCCGTGCCGTCGACTTCTGCCCAGCCTGCACATGCTTCTGCTTCTGCTCCTGTTACTGTTCCTGTTCCTGATGCTCTAACTGTTCCCAGGCAGGTGAAGGCTTCGGCTAAGCCTCCGCCTGCCCGGAGTGGGCCTCAGAAGCCGTCGAAGAAGAAGGCTTCTGCCGGTAAAGCCTCAACTCCGCCTGTGAAGACGTCTCCACCGGGAGAGACGGTGAAACGGTCGTTGAACGGCCAGCTTGCTGAGGGGTCCATTG
This sequence comes from Lithobius niger, assembly GCA_023313725.1. Lineage (NCBI taxonomy): Eukaryota > Metazoa > Arthropoda > Chilopoda > Lithobiomorpha > Lithobiidae > Lithobius > Lithobius niger. Next base: position 1,837 of record JAHWFP010058173.1, read on the forward strand.
CGTCCCCTCAACATTGTGATACTACTCTGCCCATGGAGCAGGAAGAGATTTCCTGTTCTAATTCTCCGGGACTTTTTCCTCCTTCCGAGGACAACTTTGTTCTGACCCTCACTCCATCTTTTGATTCGGGTGAGGATTCGGATGTTTTCGGATCGCCCGGAGGAGGAGTAGAGGAGGATGGTCTTGTCTTAAGCCCGCCCTAATGCCTGCGCATGCCATCGTTCAGTGGAACTGTCAAAGTTATCGGACCCATGCGGAAGAGCTGCGGCTGCTTTTGTCGCATTGGCGACCTCTGTGCTGCTGCCTTCAGGAAACTTGCTTTAAGGCGTCGGATAATCCGGTTGTTAGGGGTTACTCTGTCTACCGTCTGGATGCAGACCCTGTGCCACGTGCACATGGTGGTGTTGCAGTGCTGGTTCAACACTCTCAGCCGCATGCCAGTGTGCCTCTGCACACTAGATTTCAGGCGGTAGCAGTTCGAGTTTCTTTCCAATTGGATATTACTGTCTGTTCGCTTTATTTGCCACCGGATGAGGTCTTTGGGGTTGGTGACCTGGAGGACCTGGTTCGACAGCTTCCTGCCCCGTTCCTCTTGCTGGGCGACTTTAACAGCCACCATGTCCAGTGAGGAGGACCGAATACTGACAACAAGGGAAGGGTCCTTGAGGAGTGGATGCGGAGGGGGTCCGTTTGCATCCTGAACGATGGAGCCATGACACACTGTAACTTGGCAACGGGCAATTGGTCAGCGGTGGACTTAGCCTTTTGCTCGCTGGCCATCCCAGTTCACTTCACTTGGGCTGTCACTGCCGATCTGCATGGAAGTGATCACCTCCCCATTGTGTTGTCCACAACACAAGGGGGTTCTGTGGCTTCCAGGCCAGCCCGGTGGGCGCTTAAGCGTGCTGAATGGTCAGCCTTTGCTGAGGCTGCTGTGTTTCAGCGTGCGGTTGAGGACTTTTCTGATGTGGATGAACTTTCCACTTATTTCACTGATGTGGTCCTTGCTGCTGCTCATGCTACTATCCCGCGTACGTCCACACAGCCGCGGCGGGTTCCTGTTCCGTGGTGGACGCCTGCTTGCGGGCAGGCCATTCAGGCCCGCCGGCGAGCGTTGCGGGCATTCACGGTCAGCCCGACTACTGGCAACTTTGTAGCGTTTAAGCGCTGTCGTGCCCGTGCCAGGTGTGTCATCCGTGAGGCTAGACGTGCTTCGTGGGCAGCTTATGTTTCGTCGATCACGCGCTCCACGCCTTCTCAGCAGGTGTGGCGGAAGGTGCGCCAGATTTCGGGGAGGAGCGTGCCTTCCCCGGTTTCACAGCTGAAGGTGGCGAATACCGTGATCTCTTCTGTGCCAGATATCGCCAATTGTCTTGCGTCTGCATTTGCGCGGGTCTCGGGTGATGACCATTATGATCCTGGTTTCCTCGGGATTAAGCGTAGAGAAGAGGCTCGCTTTCTTGACTTTCGCTCCGATGGGCTAGAGGAGTACAATTTACCGCTTACCTGGCAGGAATTTGTTTCAGCTTTGTCCAAGTCGCATGACTCCGCCCCGGGGCCTGATGATATTCACTATCAACTGTTGAAACATCTGCCTCTTGCATCCCAGCAGTTCTTGCTGGGGATGTTCAACCGTGTGTGGGCAGAGGGCTCTATTCCAGCAGCATGGAAGACAGCAGTGGTCATCCCGATTGTAAAACCGGGCAAAGACCCTACTTCTCCTTCCAGTTATCGCCCAATCGCTCTGACTAGCTGTGTCTGTAAACTTATGGAACGGATGGTTAGTGAGCGGTTGGTGTGGGTGTTGGAATCACGGGGATTCTTATCTGTGTCCCAGTGTGGCTTTCGACGGTTTCGGTCAACTATCGATCATCTAGTTGCCCTTGAATCAGATGTGAGGGAGGCTTTTCGCCTGCGTCATCATCTGGTTCAGGTTTTCTTTGACTTGGAGAAGGCGTATGATACGACGTGGCGTTATGGGATTCTCCGTAATCTCTATAACTATGGCTTGAGGGGACAGATGCCACTGTTGCTTTCTGCTTACCTCTCAGGCCGTTCTTTTCGCGTTCGTGTCGGGGCGACTCTTTCCCGCCCGTTTGTCTTGGAGAATGGTGTGCCTCAAGGTGGTGTTCTTAGTGTCGTCTTGTTTGCTATAGGGATCAACCCCATTGCTCAGCAAGCTGCTGTTCCCCAGTCATTGTTTGTCGATGACTTCGGCCTGCGCTTTCGGGCAGCTCGCATGCAGACCTGCGAGCGGCAGCTACAGCTGGCAATTAACAAAGTCCAGACCTGGGCGGTAAGTAATGGTTTCCGGTTTTCTCCGGACAAGACTGTGTGCATCCACTTTTGCCGCCAACGAACACTGCACCCGGATCCTTGCCTGTACTTGGGGCAGGCACAAATTCCTGTTGTCCCACATGCACGTTTCCTGGGTCTGGTGTTCGATTCCAGGTTGTCTTGGCTTCCACACTTACGCCAGCTTAAAGACAAGGCTTTGCGGGCGCTTAACATCTTGCGGGTCCTGTCGGGCACTTCATGGGGTGCCGATCGCGCTGCCATGTTGCGCCTCTACCTAGCCCTTGTCCGCAGCAAACTTGATTATGCGTGTATGGTCTATGATTCGGCTAGTGACTCCACTCTCCAGATGTTGGACACAGTGCATCACAGTGGCCTGCGTGTGGCGACTGGGGCTTTTCGAACTTCTCCAGTGGTCAGCCTCTATGCTGAGGCCTCGGAGCCACCTTTGGCCATTCGTCGGCGACAGCTTGCCATTCAGTATGCTGTGCGTTTGCGTGCTGTGCAATCCAGTCCTGCTTGGTCCATGGTTTTTGGGCCAGACTTGCGAGTCGGTAGACGCAGGGTGGGTAAGGGTGATTTCCGCGATAGGCTCCAGCAGTCCTGTCACGAGATAGCCTTTGAAATGCCCTGCGTCTTGAGGCTTGAGAGAATGCCAGTTGCCCCTTGGCTTGTCCCAGGTGGCAGTTTCATTTTGCTCTGGCGTCCCTCCCGAAGGGTTCCACTTTACCAGCAAGGTACTTACAGGAGTTCCGGCGGCTGAGTTCTCAGTACGCCGGTTATCAGCGCCTGTTTACTGATGGGTCGAAGTCCGACGTTGGCGTGGCGTGTGCTTGTGTGTGTAAGGGTGTAACGATTGCCCATCGCCTTCCATCAGGCTATTCTGTGTTCTCTGCAGAGCTTTTGGCTCTTGGTTTGGCAGTGGAATGGATCCTTGACCTTCAGGGCACGCATTTCATTGTCTTTAGTGATTCCATGAGTGCCCTGGAGTCCTTGGCGAATTACAATCCTCGGAACCCCTTGACACAACGTGTCCAAGCTTTGCTTTCCCGCTTGCCTGGCCAGCGGAAAACCGTGCTTTTCTGCTGGATCCCGGGCCATGTTGGGATAGCAGGGAATGAACAAGCTGATTCTGCTGCGAAAGGGGCCCTTTCTGGCCCTCTCGGTAGGGATCTCAGCCTTGTTCCCTCAGATGCCTTTCCAACTCTGCGTCTGAGGTTACACGCTTTTTGGCAAACCTTGTGGGACAGACAAGACGGTAATAAGTTACGGACCATTAAAGGCACTGTCGAGGAGTGGCACTCGGCGTGTCGCCGTAGTCGCCGTGAGGAGGTTGTGTTGGCCCGTTTGCGGATTGGTCACACCCGGCTTACTCACTGTTTCCTTTTGCGGGGGGTTGACCCTCCTGAATGTTCTTGGTGTCGGCGGCCACTTACGGTCCGGCACTTACTTGTTGATTGTCGCCATCTTGATGGTGTTCGTCGTCGGTTCCATCTTCCGCATGACATTGCGCGTCAATTGGGCGATAAGTCTGTCCTCCTGTCCGGTGTTTTTCAATTTTTGCAGGAGGTACAGATGTATGACAAGATTTAGATTAGGGGTTTGAATAACATCTCTGTAATGTGTGGTGCAGTGGCAACCCGGACCACTGCACTGTGACTGAGGTTGGCGCTAATGACCAAGTTGTCGACGCGCCATTAAGCCTCATCCCCCCCCCCCCTATTTTGAAACACCCTCACCCCTTTGTCACAAGTGTCAAAAAAATTAATAAAAAACACTCCTCCCCTGCGTAATAATTTCGTCACACTTTTGCAACACCCCCCCCCCCCCCCCCACATAATAATTCAAAGTGCTTTACACATTTGCAACTTAGATCGACGATAAATAGTGACAGTGCAACGGGAGAAGAGCATCATGGAGCCAGCCCATAACCGACTTCCGTACCTTACGAATTCATGCCCACGTAAAAATCCAGGCAGAGCGGAGTATGTTGTAGGTAGAGCGTTGCAGGAAAGATGGCGCGCAGCGGGAAAACCTGCCTGCCTCCCACCAATTTGTAGAGTTAATCATTTTAATCATACGTAAAAAAATGAGGGTGATGTGACTGTCAAAATATGATACAAGATTGTGACGTCTAATTATGGATAAAACCTCCCTCCCCAATTCCTGTTACAATTGTCACAATAAATCAACTCCTCCCCGGAGTGTGACGTAATATATGGACGGCCCCTATACGAAGCATAGGGTGGTCCACAAAAAAACGCACGACCTGCGATTTTTTAAAGTACAATAAGTTTTCTAAGTTTTTGACCCCCCAAAAAATAAAAATTGCGAATAGGAAACTCCTTCATGACGTTTGTCACTTGCCAGCATGTATCTGCTTCGGAGCGGCCTGTTAAGCGGAAATGTAACGTGTTTTATTGTTATTTTTACTCTGGTGAAGATACCGCGTGTACACACCTTGGTATCGAAATATTGTGCTTTATTCTTGTCGCATGTGCTTTTGACTCCAGTGTCTTTCATGTCGTGACTAAACACGCTGTTTAATTTTTTCCAGTGCCCCATGCAGTTAGCTCAACGATTGGCTGCAGATTCAAGCTCTTTAGTTAATATGGAGTCATTCTGCCATAGACAAGAAAGTTAAGTATAGCATCTTGCCTCTTCCAATGCTACGCGAGGCCCTAGCGGTAGTTGCGGCTACTAATACCTCTGATAATGCTTTTCCTTCGTGCTGCTTCGAAGACAAAAGCATTACCAGAGGTATTAAAAGCCGCAACTACCGTTAGGGCCTCGTGTAGCATTGGAAGAGGCAAGATGCTATATTATCTAGTCAACTCTCTAATGTATTCTTCTGCACCATTTGTAATAGGTGAAATTTACCTTCAGGGTTCGTACATGGTCTTGAATTCCTTGAAAAGCCGTAAATTTGAAAATCGAAAATTGAAGGCTTGAAAAACCTTTAAAACTGGAATTTTTGTAGTCTGAGCCTAAAAACGGCTTTGAATTTTTGTGAGAGCACTTTGTTTGGAATGAGGTTAATGTCATAACAGTTTAAATTAAATAAATAAATCGAGTATTTGTCCGCTGAAGTCGTTTTTTTTCTGAGAACAGTGATTCACTTGGATTGGACTAGAAACAGAAAACTGAGAGAGAGGTGCGGTGCAGTGCAAGCAACCTTTCCCAGAAGGGGCAGCGGAGCAAATGCTGTGGCAATTGCTGTTAAAGTGACCGCGGCCTATCTTGAGTTCGCCCAGAACGAACACAGATAATCGATCGTATGTTTTTGGTAGCAGAGTGCCTTGTTGATATCCAAGATGGTTACAAAAACAATGGCGGCCGTCGATTAAAGCCGCCCCCTCCAGGAAGACGTAGCCACTCATGAAGTATTGCGCACACAATAATTGCTGTATGCCTCCTTCTTTCCTGTCCATTGGTGGGAGAATTGGGGATTGGGGGGAGGGGGGGGGAAGGAAGACGTACTATTTTTCATTGTTTACAACGGTTTAGCTTCCTACTGCATACTAAGAAGACAATACTGCTAACAACGACAGCCGGTAAAATACTGGAATTAAAGGTAATTTTGATATCGTCTACTCGCGAAAAAGTCTTGAAATTGGTTGTAAATTAGCCTTGAAAAGTCTTGAAAAGGGTTTAGCCTGTAATGTACCAACCATGTACCGTATTTGCCCTATAATCCAAATACTTCCTTGTTTTTCTGAACCTCTTAACATATTGGTATTAGAAACAGTGTTATATTCACATTACATCGTGAATATAACAGCGTTAAATCAACATTTACGTAGCATTCACTTAATTCAAATAACAGCATGATACGTAAGGAAGAAACCAAGCACCTTTAACGAGAAAACACCAAACTTTTAAAACGTGTGGCAATCGTGCCAAACCGCTGCATTAAACTTGGAAGTTAAAAAAAATATAATTACAATCCGAATAAGGCATCTCTTTAGGTTTAGCTTCCGTTTTTCTGCCTTTCCGTGCCATCATTTAGCATAATGCAGTCATTTAATTTTGTTTTGTTTTATTTTGGGTTTCACAACTTCAACCTGGGAAAAGTCCTATTTGAAAATGGGAAAAAAAAATAGTTAAAAAATACTCGCTAATGTTTAGCTTTTATCTCTGTTCCTTAAAGATAAATGTATTGTTTTTGTATTCTGTGACGCACCTGCAACTCGACTTGTTTTTCTTTCTTTTTTCCGTTTTTTTTTACGCTTCTTCGCTCTGTTTTTTATCAAGGTTCTGTACTCTTGCCAACTTGTGGTGGTGCTAATGCATACAAAATGGCGCGGCAAACTGAGCTGGAGGTGGGGGGAGAGGGGGTGTGAAGATGGGAAATTCTAGCTGAAACGTAGCGGTACTTTAGCTGGTAAAAAGCGAACGCGACTTAAGGCCTGTTCACACCGAACCTCTTTAAAGGAGCCATTTGTAAGGATTGGGTTGGATTCAACTGTCAAGGTAGATTCGTAAAAATAACCGATTTCCATTTACGTCCCCTTGGCATCCTCTGAGGTAGACATTAAAAAAAATAGTCACCGTGAGAGAAACTGAGACTCCTTCCACCACTTAAAGGTGGGGGCTCCCAACGAAAATACGAGTGGGGTCGTTGTGCCATCTGTAGTACCGAAATATTTCCATTTCTTCTCGAATGCTAATATAAGCAAGACAAGCTGCTGGCGGTGTTTTTGATCACAAGTCACTTCCTGCTGGCTTTCTTTTTCGAAAAATGCTTTAGATCTTGAGCATTGCAGCTGGAGAATGGCTAGAACCCTAACCAAGAAAGCTGACGATCCAGTCAGTAGAACGGATGCTAGGTTTGAGAGAAAAAAATCGCCTAAGAAAGAGAACAACAGACACCAGTCGTAGCGTCTACATAGTGCAGTGAAAACCAGTGTGCGGCCAGTGTCTCATTGCAGTCCTCGGATGCTACGACCAGTTGTTTGTTTATTTAATTATCATTTTCATTGTTACATTTCACTCTCAAATTTGATTACCGAGAAGGTGGCTAATTCCCGCTGAGGGTAGTTAATAGTCGTAAAGTAGCAGGACGCATCGAGTAGGTAGCACGTCGTAATAGGGCTAAAACCATAAACAGGCAGATGAAAATTTCGTACGAAGCGATGCGTTACTATAGTGTCCACGACCTGTCTTGAATTGTCCGCAGAACGAACACAAATAACCGATTGTACGTTTTTGGTAGCAGAGTGCCTTGTTGATATCCCAAGATGATTATAAAAAACAGATCGGCCTTCGGTTAAAGCCGCCCCTCCAGGAAGACGTAGTCGATCAACAAATACTGCAGGACTCAAGATACGCCGCGCACACAATATATACGCTCCTTCAAGGTCAAAATTGCTACATACAAGTAGTGAGTGAGTGAGGCGTTTATTGTCCGTGCTGACGTCTTTCGTAAACCATCCTGCGACACCATGCAGCAACGACCAGCCAGTCTGGCTAGGGCTTAACGTAAACAAATACGGCAACAAATAGAACCGTATAACCAGGGGGGGGGGCGAACCCGTCCAAATCATAGTCTAAACCGCTATTTACTTTGGTATATCATTAGAAATAATATACAGGGTGATCAGTTAAGTTGTCACCCGGCTTGATAGCTAAAGTATTACAGAACGATATGTTATGAGACCAAGGGAGGGGGGGCACTGATTGGACAAGAAATGGATGACCTTGCCAAATGTTACCAAGGCCATTCCACTGCTAACTTCGTAATTATGAATCACACACCATCAGTCTAAATTAGGAATATGTAGGGAACAAAGAGACATTACCAATGCAAGAAGCAGAACAAATATCGGACCAGATTTGCAGGACCTAGGACCCAAGTAAAATGGCTACCGAATGACCCCTGAATGGCATTCCATTCAAACACTCCGTCCTGCAGGGAAGCATCGCCTACTTTCATGGGTCGAAAGTAGCCATTTTACGTACGTCATAGGTCCTGCAAATCTATTCCGTTTTTTGCTTTATTTTTTTGCATTGGTAATGTCTCTTTGTTCCCTGCATATTCCTAATTTATACTGATGGTGTGTGATGCATATTTAAGAATTTAGCAGTTGAATGACCTTGATAATATTTGGCAAGGTCATCCATTTCTTGTCCAATCAATGGACCCTCTTGGCCCCATCGCATCAACCGGCACTCATAACATATCGTTCAGTAGTACTTTAGCTAACAAGCTGGGTCACAACTTAACTGATCGCCCTGTATATTCCGAGGTTTAATCTGTACAGGGAAAAAGCTGAATACATTTTTGAATTCAAGAAGCCCGGAGTGTGTTTTAACATTTTTAAATATCGGTGTAGATCACCCAGTCACATGGCAAAATTGAGAGGCGCCATCTTAGGCAGGATCGTCAATACCCACATCATGAATCGAAGAAAGGTAGGTTCCAGTATATTATGTGTTGGTATTATTGCCTGTGGTAATTAGCGACTCTCCTAAGGGAAAAGATTACTTAAAAGCTGGAATCACCGTCTTTTTTGTAATGTCGTGTGTCTGTCTATCCAGTCAGACTGACTTCTCGTTTGAATTTCGCGTTTAAAACTCGTGGCTTCCTCCGTACCTAATCTGTGGCCTAAAATGTATGCCCCTAAGGTGCAATGTAGGAAGGTTCTACGGATATAAACTCACCCAAACAATCTACCCAAGCGTCGTAAAACCCAAGTGACTTTAGTTTGAGCCAACCGCTTAATTTCCGAAGGCATCCCTGGGTCATACAAGTCCCCAGCAGCACAGTCACATGTCATACATGTCCCCAGCAACAATCTCGTCAAGTCTTAAGACGGAGTACAAAAGCTCGTAGTCGGGTTTAATACTTTCTCTTCCCACAGAAGAGCATTCAATCTGCATAGAAACTTTGTGGGTGAAATCCCGACTTGCGCCATCCTGAATGTATCACATGATTATTATATATTCAACAGTCTCCCTTCATTCCCTTCAGCCAACCCAGCTTGATAGTTATATTGCCACTTTTTCATTAATCATGCCTGGACATTATATAGGAAATGGATGATTCAGTGGTGGAAGGCTTGCCAGCCACGTTTTGCCGGCTGGTGCACCAGTTTTCCTGCAGTGAAAGGAGTGTGTCAGACGAATTAACCATTGAACTCGTACACAGTGGTCCCGATGAACAACCGGACGAGAAAGGTCTTAGCCAGTCCCCCCACCACCCCAGTTTATGGCGCAATCTACATCCAAATGGGCTAATCTTGGATTATAGACTAACCACCTACGGCCCAGTAACGAGCATGCATAAACTCTGTACTGTCAGTACACATTATGTGCACTTTGTGAGACAAAAAGTGCACAAAACATGTACTGGCAATATACACAAGTCGTTCGGAGGTTGAGCTGGTACACGGTGACGTGTACTAGCATTGGAGATACAATTCCAGTGAAGATACAAGCAAGTACTCGGAAAAATACACTTCAAACGATATAATGCAGCCCGAATAATAAGTACGAGTTTCTTTACACTAGCAGTGAATAACGAATTGACAATGAAGATTGGAAATACTGATAATCACCTGAAATACATATGAGATTTAGCAGTTTTGCTGGATTCAGCAGTGCTTCATGATTGGACATTTTTAGACGGGCATAATGAAGAGCACTTCAGGTCTCCCCCCCCCCCCCTCTGCAAAACACTAAAATAAGAATTGTACCTGCGAAACTACTGCATTATTTTCCTAGGAGCGAGCGCTGCGGGATTAACATAAAATTCTGGCTACGGATATGGTTGTGACCTTGAATTCGTTCTTCAGGACCACTTTGATATTGATAGATGCAGAGGCAATTAATTTCGCCTGCCATTTATGTGGTGGGGGAGTTGGGGGGCTCCAGTCACAGTGGCTATTGCCTATGAATGTGTGGGCATGGTTAATCAAAAGGCCTAAAACGGCAATTCAGTGTCCGGTATTAAGAAGTAAGGATTGCATGTCCACGAATGAGTCTGTCACTACAGTATTGGATGCAGATTAAACTATACCGAACAGGTGTCTGCTTATTTCTCGACTTTCGCACACTTTGTCAGTCTGTGTGTCTGTCTGCCCGGGGCTGTTATCGCAAATCAAACTTTGAACACATAGTTAAGATGTGCTGGTGGTATGCAGTTCTGCACCCTGACAACAGCAACGGAAAATTCGTAATTCCCAATACATTGCTATGCTGATCCGTAAATAACTTGCTGACGAGTTTCGTTTGGGTTTAATGTTTCGACTTCGAGATTCCTTTTAAAATCCGGGAATAACAACATTGTTTTTTTTCTCAGAAAGTCGTTATTTTCGATATCTTAACGGCTCATCAGAGGACATTCGGCATGAAGACTGATCGTGGAGGCAAACCAACTGACATTGTTCATGGTACGTAGTAGAAAGAGGCAGTACGCAGTGAATTAGTGGATTTCTATGCTTCTAAACCATGCGCAATGGCTGTTTGCCGTGACGTCACCATGAGTTAGCCAATGACGAACGAGAACAACGGCTGTTTGGCCGTCTGATTGTACTAGCTCAGTCACGTGATATGCACGTCACAGCTAACAGCCATGGCGCGTGGTATACACCTAACGGCAAATTATTCTTGCAAAGATGCGTGACACGATGGTACGGGGAGGTTGAAGGTGTGTTACGGGTTATCTATGCTGGGGAGGTAACAGAATGTGTTTGATGGGAGCGTGAAGCTTTCCTGTACTTTTTGTATTGTTTGAATGTATAATTCGGGCGTACGGCCTCGGGCCGTGGCCCCAATAAAATTTATTTAGTCAATTTATATTCCTGTTCTTTACTGATCCGATCCTTATGTAGTTATTATTTACTGTTCTTGTACATTGTTATCCAAAAAATGATTTTCCAATTGATGTACTTCTTTACTAGGGATGAGTCGGTAACCGAAACCGAAACCGAATTTTCGGTTTTTACTGAAAACCGAAACCGAAACCGATTTGGATTTTGTGTCGGCTTTTCGTGCGGTGTTCGAAAAATCAAAAATTGATTGGTTTTTCTAATTTATTTTTAATCATTATCATTTTCTACGTATAAATGACAGCAAAGCTCTTAATCATTAAAAATAAAATAGTAGTGGAAAATGATGCCACAGCTAGGACCATGGTCTATGACGCTGCTGAAAGTGAAAGCAGGTGTTAGAAGTTAGCAATGGTACTGTTAGAAGAAAAAAAAACTAGAAATAGCTGGTTAGAGTGGATGGTGGCAAAAACCGATACCGAAACCGTGATTTTGTGAGCGTAAAAACCGAAACCGGAACCGAAGTCAAAAAATGAAACCGACCCATCCCTATTCTTTACTGGAGCGACGCGTGGCTGAAGGCCGGGCGGAGCTGCGTTTATGAATCCACTTCAACGCAACCATTGTATCCGAATCACGAAATAATCACTGCATCAATCACACCAGATTTTTTACATACATATAGAGTTACATACAGAGGTGGTTTTAACATAGAAAATTTAAAATTTGACATGTGTTGAGGAACAATCAAAGTGACAAAATACACAGGTAGTATGAGCTGCTAACATATTTTCTCACCGCTCGTTACAACCGCCGTCAACGCCATTCAGCGACACGCTACAAAAGCAAATGATGCAACCGAAAAGATGAGCCACAACGCTGTCTCCAATGCACAACGGGTTGTTTGCAACCGCTTCGATCCATTTTGTCGACAGTGTAACTTAATGACCTCCTAGTTTTCTCACACGCATGTTTGTATTCTTGTGAGTTCCTGTTCCATTTTACTTGGCATTAGCTTACTTACTTTAAAGTCAGAAATCGCGACTCGACTAACTCAGCAATCCGTCTTTTTCTTAGGAATCCCGACTTTCATCTCAGGAATCTTGACTTTAATCTGAGTATCGTCAAAATTTACAGGGTTCAAAAGATAAACAGGGATTAACACGAAATTCATTTTTCGTTCAGTCCCTTACGTCGTCAGAAAAACGAACCTGGAGCCAATGACGTACACCAAGAAAATAATCAGCACCAAAATGCATCTCCGGCCTTAAACTTGATAGAAGCTGGTGTATTCCTAACTAGCATAGCACCCGGATTCGCCCGGGGATTGTTTGACCCGTGGTTGTTTCCCAGTATTTGCTCGGTGCTGCCTGATCGTTCACTGCAACAGTCGATTTTTGTTTGTGTAACACTCTCCTTTTCCGTCAATCCTCTCCCTCCCCTCTCCCCTCCTCCTTTTATCCCGTCCTCTCCCTCTCCTCTTGGTTGCCTGCCTTTCCTCCTCTTTGCTATACGCAGTTGAATGTGGATGGTTATTTGAATTAATAGCAAACACCCCCAGAAATTCTCTTTTAGGTTGAGTTAATGCGTAATCGTGTGCTTAATGGTAACAGCTCACCCCCCCCCCCCCCCACTCCCAGTCTTTCGCTGTGGCTTAAGCGATGCGTACCGTGTGAAAAAGAAGTGTTATACTTGCCCTTGAGATTACCACGGTGTTAGTTAAAAGAATAATTGTTAGAGCAAATTGTTAGTCGAGGCAACAATGTACCAATTTCAACTTCTTTTCAGGGCAACAACGTCCCAGATTCAACTTCATGCCAAAGAATTGACATACTCGCACGTTTTCATTGTTCCCCTTCCGGGGGTCGTCATTGCGGTTGCTTCATTTCTGCTATGAGACTTTATTTTATAATGTAAGATGTACTCCGATTAGAAGATGGTTGGGGCTCGGTAACCACCTGATAATATCTCTCACGGTGGAATGACCAACTGAATGATCAACTTTTATTGTATTTTCTTGTTTGCCTTCATTTCATTTTGGCCAATTGTTCGTCAGTATTTACGGAGGCCTCAAGCGTCAGAAAATTGCGAACACGCCAACAAGATGGTGGGTAAGAGTTTTTTTTTTTTTAACGAAAGATCAAGATGGGAGAGAAAGAACACATCCGGTAATGAGAGAGAAGGGGATGAACTGAGCGTTCCGACCACAACAAGAGCATATAAAGAGTTTTGAAAAATAAATATAAATAAAAGCAATTTATTGCTACATAAAAACAGTAATGGGATACTGGAAGGGATAACTCTTATCCACTGATACCAGTCCGTATTTAAAAAATAAAAGAAAAATGACAAAGCGTGTGCAGAATTTCAAAACGAAACACACTCGGTAGACACTTCAAAGAACTCGTGTCTCCTCAACTTTAAGATATGTGTACTTAAGTCTAGTTTAATGTCTGCGTTCCACTTACAAAACAAGAAATGTTTACTACGATTTGAAGTCGCTACCACAAATTGATGTTCAAATTTTCTTTCACCTTACTAAGGCTTGTTTGTAAACAGTTGACATGGTTTTTATGTTCTTTTCAACGACTGATGTGGGAAACAGTCCCTCCTCCTCAATAAGACGGTCCTTGAAAAAATGATTCCAGTTTCGGACACAGACAACCTAAAATGGACTCGGTAATGTTCGTGGCTGTGTCTATAAAACCACACAAGGGCTATATTTTTTTTATTTATATTTTCGTCTTTACTTCTTTATATATATATTTCTCCGCAGACCACAAAGCGTGAAAGAAGTGGTAACAAGAACTGTTGTCGGTCTCAAGGCCAGTCCTACCGCACGATTCTCACTGCTTAGCGCTACTCACACCCACAACCATGTCTAGAAATGAACACCAAACTAAAAACTAACTTAACGAAAATCATTCTAAGCCATGCTAACACCCCAGGCTCGTTACCATTCTATACGGGTCAATCATTAAAGCATATTTGCTATTTCTAAAAGTGTAATCCTGGTTTTCAGTTTCACTAAATAGATTTGACCCTAACCCGCACATCCACTGCAGCTATTCGTTGGTTGGAACGCGGCCAGTCCTTTGCTACCGCTGCTGACTTGGCAGGCGAAAGCAAGGTGACACACTCCCCCCTCCCCCGCCCCCCATCCTTAAACCCTACTCCCTCACTCTCCCTTATTCGGAATCAAGGAGGCGATAAAAGTTAACACGGATAGGTCCGTTAAGATGAGGCCTCGTTGTAAAACCTCCAAGTTTTGCTAACACCCTGATTTCGTGTCGAGCGGCGTCGACAAACATCGAAGAAGAGGGTGGAAAGGCAGGAGTCCTTTGCGACGAATTAATTTGCCCCAAAACACGGGTTTCAATCGGCTATTCACGCGGAGGTTTAAGTAAAAGCAATTAAAGTAGAACCGCCGATTAGTTTTCAGGAAATGAGTTGTAAGAAATGATTAAATAAAAATACACACACCGATATAAATTATTATAAAGGAAAGAGAAAAGCAAGCCAAACAGCGAAAATCGTACACTAGAAATAACAACACAGTAAGGGCGCGTTTATGCATCGACTCGCCTTTGCATTCTCGCAGCTATTGTGTGCACGGCGTATCTTGAGTACTGCAATTATTTTATGAGCGGCTACGTCTTCCTGGAGGGGGCGGCTTTAATCGACGGCCACCATTGTTTTTGTAACCATCTTGGATATCAACAAGGCACTCTGCTACCAAAAACGTACAATCGATTATCTGTGTTCGTTCTGGGGAGAACTCAAGATAGGCTGCGGACACTATAGAATTTAATCGTAATGGTAAACGTGTCGTTGCCATGGCAACAACGCTAACTGCACCAGCTAAATCCGACATCGTTTGATTCAATGCTTGCAGTCTTTTAATCCGTGACAATAAAAAGAAGAATTCCTCCTTACGAAACAATTTCCCCAGTCGCTTCTGAACTCAGATTATTGACCATTTTCGTTGCGAAGCGGGAGAGCTAAAACCACCGCCATGTTGGAATTTTAGAAGATTTCTAGCTTCTCGCTGCCAGTATGCAAAGGTGAGGGCTCGTTTATGCAACGACAGTTTTCTCGCTCACTAGCTTTTACTTGATCAATACTAAATCTGATGGCTGCTTCTCGCCTTTACCGGAGTATACGGCTTTCGAGTTGTCTATGCGTATTAGTAACCAAGGCAACGACGCAGACGCAAATCTTCTCCTCGTGCCTCGTGACATGGCGTACGATGCTTGCAACATTCGAGCGTCGATTTATGACAACAAAGAAAAGAATTTTTACTGCAGTACAAGACGACGGACTGTTTTTTGTGTGCCGGCATTCGATGGTTTGTCTTCGATTCGAAGTCACGAAATGGTCACGAAATGGACGCCATGTTGGTTTTTGAATTCTCGCTGCGAGAAGCTATTTATTCTACCGACGTTTGATCATTGCTAGAAGCTGTACTTTGAGGGAGAATAGCAAATTTTGGAAATAGCGTAAAATGACAACAATCTTGTAGCAATGTTTAAAATTACTGTAGCACTTCGTTCTTTATCCGTGTTGTTATATATAATACATACAATTTGTTATCTATTACCGCATTCATTTAGTAGCAATGGGAAACTAATCATAAATAAATAACGGTTGACTAACAAATAGCATTCGGCGAGCGAGAAGGCCTTTTTGCATAAACGCGCCCTGACTCGTTGCGTAAATGCGCCCTAACTTAAGAGTACTCGAAGGTTTGTCACGCTCCCAGCCGAAGCCATGGCGCTAGAAAGCAAGAGGCAAAATTTCACTTATAGTAATTCCATTCGGAAATTGGAATACTGTACTACGCTACTTATGCCATTGGACGAGTAGACATATCGATAAAGGGTTGCCAGTTCGAATCCAGGTCAGGCCCCTACGACACGTAAGTGCATGAAGGTGCAGCTTACAGTACTGCGTTATTTCCAATATGGTTTTCGTTGATTGGGTTGGTTTCCTCTTTCGTTTGTAGAAACTGACGTAGAAAAATAGTGCGGTACACCCTCCCCTTTCTTTTCTTTAGCCTTCAACCATCGCCTCCGACATCTACATAATAAGGTCGTTGAAATAAGTATAAGTGAACAATCACTTTGATCGCTTTTAATTCTTCGTGCACGTGTTATGTCTTTGCTACGGTGCCTAACAATTTCGTCTAAAACGTTGATTGTTGATGGGTAAATGGGTTGAATGGGTCTGCGGCCTTGCAGTGCTGGAAACACCGGTTCTCGTCAGATTACCGAAGTTAAGCAGCATTGGGCCGGATTGATACTTGGGTGGGTGACCGCCTGGTAATCTGGCTGTTGCAGACATAGGGCCTTAGGGCTTCGGGCAGATGACCAGGAGTGGTTAACGCTCGTTAAACCCTTTGAATCCCTTTGAAAGAATCCGTGTTTCAGCTAAAGGCATATAGTTTCGAATCAAACTAAGCCCTGTTGTTACTCGAAATTGGCACCTAAACACGATGGTCTTACCGGCATTCCTGACGACAGAGTCATTTTGACACTTGACTACGTGCAGTGGAGTTTGAGGACCTCAAAAGGTTTTTTAAGAAGAGAAATACTGACGAAAGAAATCATGAATTTCTTAGGTTTTTGCCAGGAGCTAGATGAAAACAGAGCCCGTAGGGGTCGATGGAGTGCCCAATACTTCCGCATGTTCCATCTCTCTTTCTGGTTCGCGGCCCCATCCGGCCAGTTATGGAACCACTGGTCGTGAGTGTTTTATGGGATATTATGCGTTAAAATTAGTTTGCAGTTTTAACCGAATAAATTGGTGTCAACCTTAAACCTCATCCTTTGTTAACTCTGTCGCTACATTTCGTTGTTTACGTTTTATTACATTTTGTTTGCAATAAAGTTTATTATTATTATTATTATTATTAGTATTATTAATGAACTCTTTCGTTTTTCGTTCTCTTTCTGGCAACGGGTTACGTTTTGCATGATTTTCGAAGCCAGAGATAAGACTCCAACGGTCATTTTGAACTTCTATCCACCGCCTTTTTGGTTAAACTTGTAACCGGCTTACATGAACGGCAGCGCCCAACTCAGGGAGCTTACACTTCGTAGTTCGGCTTGCCTCAATCATGGCGGCCTGCCAGCCTTCCAATTACTGCAGACTCAGGAATTGGACTGCTGCCAGCCACCAGGTGTCAGCACGGGTCCGCTGCGAATCCAGTCGGAACCGGATTGAGCCTGTTTGCTTGTTGCCTCAGGCAAGAGCCTATTGTTCTGCCCCGACCCGACTGGGTATAAAACGGGACCGAATCGAGCGCTCGAGCTAATTGGTGTTTGGGGTTCGGACTGAACAGTCAGAACCTCGGGAGCCTACAGGGTCAGTTAGAAGGATAAATTCTGGCTGATGCCTAATATGTGGTACTCTGTGTATGGACCCCTAGCCATACAGTAAGGAATGAATTGGAATCGAGTTCTTGAATTTGAAACCTCTCGCCCATTCCCTGAGTAGTTACATATTTTGGGGGCCTGCGGGATTGCCTAAACCTTCGGGATAGGAAATTCATGTTTTCCAAACCTTCGGGATGGAAAAAAGCATGAAAAATCTCTGGCGCTCAGTTTGGTAGCCTTGCCATTGGGATTAGAGTCCGACATTTTTTTTTAAATGCTTCCGATTCGGTAAAAAGTTCCAATAGGTGAGCGAACCAAAATTTGGGAAGGCAGTTTGTGGAATCCAGCCTGTGGCCGCGTTGTTAGATAAACCATGAAAAGCCGAAGTTTTATTTTGACTTGTCATTGTCATTCTTGATAATTGATTGTTGAAAACAGATCGTTACGCACAATT
>JAHWFP010058174.1:0-57294 GCA_023313725.1 Lithobius niger
GGGGGGGGGGAATGAGGCTTAATGGCGCGTCGACAGCTTTATAAACAGTAGTCACATCGACAAAGGTGGGGGGGGAGAAGTATGTTGGATGATTCCATCCCCCTGACGGCTAGCATGGTAGCCACCAGTGGTGAGGTTACAGGTTTGGTGCATCTTGTAAGTCTAAGGGAACTTATTTTGGGGAAACTAAGCACCCTTTAGCGAAAAGGGTTTCCCAACACACTTGTTACGTTGGGTCTAGAGATTATGATAGGGCCTTAGGCAGACATTTTGTTGAAAGTGGTCACCGTCTAGATTTGGCTGAAAGATCAGTGGTGTTTGAAGAGAAACATCACCACATTAGATTGAAAATGGAGGCATGATCTATTACTTTGAACAAAAAAAGGGCTTTAAATCTTACGACTCATGGATCAGTGGGCTGCTGTTTTTAAAAAAATGTAGCTACTAACCTTTCCATGAGCCCTTGGGCTCATTTCTCGACTGTGACTTGGCGTTCGTCCAGGAGTGTTTTATTAGGTACGTACTTTTAGGTCCTGTTTTTGTTTGAAGGGCCTAGTGTGGTGTTTTATAGTGTTCCTTTGCTTTTTTAGGTTTAAGACGCGTATGTGGTGCAAAAATTTACTGTATTTAAAAATTTGTCAACCAAGGGAACTCCGGTGTGTCCATCTGGTTTCTTATTTTGATGCCTTCAACCCTGGTCTCTTAAAGTGAAGAATAGAACTGACAAGTTAAATGACAAGTATAAATGATATATTGCACGTAAATGTTAAATAACCTACTACAGAATTTATTTTGAATTTTGTCAAGTCTGTATTTGGTTCAAGAGCCGTATTCGAAATAGAAACTGAAATCCCTACACAGTTTATATCGTAATTAGAGTGCAAACTAGTGGCACAAATTTCCAAAATTCAAGGATTTCTCCATTCTCTTGTGGCAGTGTATGATAACCTTAGAACTAATAACTTTTGTTCATGATTAATGAAAACTTTCCTAGCAAATTATTTCACAGTAGTTCCTCTTGTGAGGGACCAAGAATAAAGACGAATTTATTTATTATGTAAACAATGTTTTAATCAGTTATACGATATTCACCTAAAGTCTAGAAAGGAACAGCTCTAAAACAGAATTAGTAAATATAATGTCAAAGAATACTGAAAATTAGACATACAATTTATGATCTGGCACACTTTACTCACACTATGCCAACATAGTTTTAATTTCTAAATAGTTTGACGCTTTCCTATCCGAAACTATCAGGTGCCAGAAGTCGTGAAGAACAATTTTGGTGGGTCATTTCAATAAGAGATTCTTAGAAACTTTTCCATGTCACAGTCTACATGAGCACGAGGGATCACAAGTCCCTTTTCTTCCCAAAAATATTATGGGTGGCAGATGTTGCCTCGAACCTTAGACGTTTGGCATATGAGATAGTCATACGAACCACCAGGCCACCTTGCCAAACTCAAACAATTTTAGTTTGTTGGAGTTATCCTCTAATGTTTCCACTTTTTTTTTACACAGAATACCGATCCATTCCCTATTGCACTGAGCGATGTCACGATGAAAGAATTCAATTGCCTTACCTTAACTCCTGGTAAGTTTGATTTACTACGATGAATAATAATTTCTCTAGTCTATCTGACATCATTAGCACAGCCGGCAGGCAGTGCTTATTAAAATTCGTTTGTGCACGAGAATTAAAAAAAAAACTGGACAGGTGGCGGAGGGGCCCCAGAATGCAATGCTGCAACATGTAACAATGGGGCAACAATAGGCGAGGTGCACAAGATCGGATTGTAGCTCACTCGAACAAGATGCTTCTATGCTCGGGCACGGGGAAAGTAACATTGTCGTGGTAGCTTCGGGGCGGCTCCATTAAATATATTCAATCGTTGTCGAGAACCAGAATGAAATGGTCTTGGTTTTCGCTTTAATCTTTCAGTTTTAAAGTGTAAGGTGCAAATTCTTTTTTTTTAGGCTTTACGGCCTCAAAATTGGACGGCGGACATGACTGAATGATTTATTTACTTCTTCAATGCATGCTTTTGGAAACTAGTTGAATTGTTTCTGCGATTGTTTACCATAATACTGCATCTGCTTGCAACAATGCAGAATCAATAACCATCAGCTGATACATGCTAACTCTAGACACACGTTAGTGTGATGCCATCAAAAAAAAAAACCGTGGCATAAAGTGGGCAGAACCTGAACTCAAGTACGCATTTCTAAAGTTTCATTTTGGGTATACAGTGGACATACCGTACACATGATAGACCAGACCGTAGCATTACAATAAAATGGAAGTGAAAGAGCTTAAATAGGCTAACGTAAATTAACTGAACAAAAAACGGCTTTGCCATTTAGAAAAAAACATTAGCGATCGTATCCCCATACTTACAGCGTGAAGGTACACAAATAAAAACGGATTAGAGTTCACTCGAACGCAACGAACTATAATTTTAACTCCAGTGGTTTGAACAATGACATAACCACTGAGCAAAATCAGTCATTGTTCCCTGGAATTGGAGTACAAATAATTATAGTTCGTTGCGTTCGAGTAAACTCTAATCCGTTTTTATTCGTGTTCCTTCACAGCTGTGAGTATGGGGCTATGAGCTCTAATGCTTTTTCTAAACGGCGAAGCCGTTTTTTTCGGTTAATAATTTGTTAGGGCTCAAACTGATGATTATTGTGACATGCCAGGCTCCATACACACGTATTCATGAACATGACTAATCAAACAAACAAAAAGGTTGAATACTTCACACAAATAAAATACGCACAAAAAATACAACATACACATGCACATGAAACAGAACGAAAATCTGAAACATACAAACGGACGCCGTAAACAGCAAAACGCCAAGAAAGGATGAAAAATACATACACAAAGACAGGCAATAAAACTGCTTTAATTAGGAGTATGATTGCTTCACAAATTATAAATGCACACAAATTACACATATAGCACTCATACGAAACATACTTAAAATATAAAACAACAAACACAGACAAATATTAAAAAAAATTCGTTACAACACCCAAATTAAGTGCACACAGTCATACACACGCACCCAAACATTAAACATTTCAAGCACAAACTGTGTTCACTTTCTGACATAACCACTGAGTAAAAACAGTCATTGTTCCCTGGAATTGGAGTACAAATAATTATAGTTCGTTGCGTTCGAGTAAACTTTTATTCGTGTACCTTCACAGCTGTGAGTATGGGGATATGAGCTCTAATGCTTTTTCTAAACTGCGAAGCCGTTTTTTTTCGGTTAAGAATTTGTTAGGGCTCAAACTGATGATTATTAATAAACAAAAACGTATCGTTAAAAGTTAAAAGTAAGGGTCGAAAAGTCAAAACCTGTAAGGAACACGGACAAGCTGTGACTGTAAGGGTCAAGGTGTCAAATTTGGCCAGTAAGACGCTGCTAAGCATTAGACCCTTACTAGCCGGTTTTTGACGAACAGCTGTCTGAAATCGTCCTATAAAGACCCATGAGATGATCCAATAATAGTGGGGGTGTGGGTTTCCTACTTGCGTTAGGTTGACATTTTTTTTCGGTTTGATAACATGGCAGCGATTCCAAGCAAGACAACCTGCTACAAGCGTAAGCGTGTACACCCATTCTGTCTGAGTTACTAAGTCATTAATAAACAGATATATATCGCTGGAAATAATATTAAGGAAAATTGTAAGTTAGCCAACAGCGAAAATCGTACACTCGAAATAAAGTAGTTCAGTAAGCCACCTTTATGCACTTACGTTTCATCGGATACAATGGAGAAATTAAAGCGCTATGCAAGTGATCTGGGGCGAACTGGATGGCCGGTTCGAATCCGAGTCATGCCATTCCGATTTAACGTAAGTGCATAAAGGTGGCATACTGAACTACGTTATTTCTAGTGTATAATTTTTGCTGTTGGCTAATTTCCAATTTTCCGTACTAAGTCATTAACTTGATCACCGAGTAGTAAGGGTCTAATGCTTAGCAGCGTTTTACTGGCCAAATTTGACACGTAGACCCTTACAGTCAAAGCTTGTCTGTGTTCCTTATAGGTTTTGACTTTTCGACCCTTACTTTTAACTTTTAACGATACGTTTTTGTTTATTAATCCGTGTTACTTTGAGAATTGTAATAAATAGGTGTGGTGGTGGATGAGGGGGGGGGGGTTGAGGCTTAATGGCGCGTCGACAACTTGGTCATTAGCGCCAACCTCAGTCACAGTGCAGTGGTCCGGGTTGCCACTGCACCCCACATTACAGAGATGTTATTCAAACCCCTAATTCAAACCCCAATTAGAAAAGGCCTTATGGAAAGGACACATCTACGGAGCAATACCTGTAAAATGAGCTAAGAACCAGCTTTACAGGACAAATAGTTTTACCTGTAGAGAGGACAGACGAAAGGTACATCCCCATAACAAGACCAAGGACAAGAAGTTGTCTATTTGTCCCCTCTCTGTATCTCGGGTTTGGCTGGACTGAATTGCACAATTTTTGGACTGTAGACATGCCTTGACTAATCAAGGCTAGATTCCAAATTTGGTTTAAAATTTTTCAATTTTGACGGAGTTATAAGCTCTCAAAGTTGAAAGTTTAACAAAAATAGAAATAAAAATAAAATAAAATAAATAAAATAAAAACAGTTTTAACAAAGGGTCAAAGGATTACAGCGAGCGTTATCAATTTTAACAACCGGCTTCAAATAATGACTTCCAAATAGTATACATGTCGTATATCATTGTTAACAAACTATACCTGATCCTGCAGAATATAGAATTGTTGGCTGACTAAAGGTTTTGTGATTTTTGATTTTGTCGGCATGATAGAATCTGTGTTTCTGCTTAAAATCATACAATTTTAAACCAAATGACGATATGTTGGTAATTTCTTGGGTAGCAGGCTTCGTCATTAGCTACCATATATGAAAGATAGACGTATTAATCTTGTAGATGTGGGCTTCCAGAGCCGAGTGGAATTGTTTCAAAGCTGTCTGAGTAACAATCACTGCAAGCGTGGTCGTGATTGCATGCTTATTGCTTGGTATAACACATTTACCTCGGAAAATGAACACAAATGACTTGCAACAATTTTAACCCCAGTGAGCGCCATTCGTTGATAAAGAAAATAACAAATGATGAGATGCTAATTCAAGACTTACAGGAAAGGAGCCAAGTCATTTTAGAAAATAATGGGTCTCGTGTAAGTGGTGGTCCAAACTCGAACTTTGTTTGGGGCTTCCTTCCTCTGGTTAATAATTAAGTAGCACAGTGTATCATTGCTTCACACGTTCCACAACAATCGGCATAATATATCAACTTTTTAAATGTTGCTATATTCTTTTCAGTGTAATCGGGATATTACAAGGCTAGAGTTCTGTTAGGAAAGAAGAGTGTGAGACAGTATCCAGGCTCTGCCCCAATGCATGCATGACGAATTTAAAAAAGTTATAATTTACTTGCAATCACAGCAGGGCGAGTAAATGATTTTTTATATACACGGTGTCTCAAAAGTCATCATTCTAAATAAACTACGAATTCGTTATGTACCACTCATCAACTGATACAAGATACGAATCCGCTTTGCAATTCATCATCCCAGATAAGTAGGGATCGACAGAATCCGGATAAAGTATTTGAAATGGTACCGAATCCTGGGTATTCAGTCAGCATTCGGTATCACGATCGGGGAAATAATCTCAACGAACCGAATATTGAGTAAAAACGTCAAGGTTCCAGTGATTTAATAAGTTTATTTGTGGCCAGAGACCAGGATAAAAAGAAAAGGTTATTTGATAATCCTGCTGAGCCAAACATAATTTACATGAAAACCTAACTTACTGTTCATATTGGGAGCTTTAACGAACACTGAGCAAACATCCAACCTACAACTACTGTACTTAAAATTGCATTAGCAACCACTCGTAGATGCCCCCATCTTACTGTGACTAAGCACCATTGAACTAAACATAGTATCCCTGGAGTGAAACTGATAGTAGGCAGCTGGTAAGTCAATTAATGAGCATATTTGCTTTTTTTATTGATTACTTTTTCTTTGTTTCTGTCGATTTTTGTTTTTCTTTTGTTCTTTTATCTTTCTGATTTTGGCTCTTTTCATTTACTTTCATATTTTTTCCTTCTTTTGTAATCTTTCATATTATTATTTTTTCGCCCAGGGACTAACACAAAGTTTTGATACGGAAATGTAATACAATTTATGATTAGTAAGGCGTGTAAATAAATCTCCTTGCTTTTATCATGATTACGGTTGCTAAAATCTGTAAAAGTTAAATCTGGGTTTAATTTTATCGCACGAGAGTAAACTTATCAAGTGCACAAAAATTAGCCATAGTGTGTCCATTTGGAATGATTTGGCAGTCATTTTGGTTGCACGGACGTTAATTCTATCAGCAAGTAGAAAAGTGACTGTAAGCGTATTTAATAAATAAAATGTTGACATTAGCATTACATGGTAATGCCAACAAGACTACAGTTAAAATAATGGCAAATAATTTGTTAAAACTATAAATCTAACTGTAGAAAACGAATTTAGGTAGAAATACAGTCCCACAAAAGCTAAATGAAAGATGACGAAAAGAAAGTGAAAGAAAAAACCAAAAATAAAAAAGTTGAGAGCAAAATGAAGGAGGACGAAAGCAGGCGAAAAACGCCGAAAGCAAAAATAAACATGAAGAAAACGAAAGCTTTTAAACAAATGTGAAAGCTAAGCAAAAAAAGACGAAAGTGATAAAATACGAAAGCAAAATGAAAAAGAAAGAAAGCAAAGGGAAAATACGAAAACCAAAATAAAAAGGAGTAATATAAAATGTAGCAAAAAAGGACAAAAACAAAGAGAAAGCGCTGTAAATACTCCTAATTTGGTATATATAAATAAATATAAATAAACATTTGTTGCAGGAGCAACGGGAAGGCAAAGGTCGGTGTGATCACTAACTGCCAACCCAACTAGAGAAAATGGCTGTAAGCGAGACCACTGTGGTCCGTTGTGGAATTCGTGTTTTAATAAGCTCCAACAATCAGTTGAAAGTCGCAACGTATGTGTTTTAGATGTTATATTATGTGCCAAGCCTCAAAATTTGAAATGATTCATATCATGTCATGTCATTCATTTCTGGTCAATTTCCTTGAATTCGCATGGTGAATGATGAATGGTATCGAGCTAATGATATTAGAAAAGTTATGATTTGAAGGCCATTATCTTCAAAATGCCTCATCCTTAATTTTATGAACTTTGGAACTTGTTTCTACAACTAAAGCCTAAAATGCAGGCGCAAAATTTCGAATAAATGAGACGAAGGATTGAAAAATTATCGTGGAGACAGACAGACAGACACTCATCAGCACAGGTTGAGTAGAGCATTTGTACTGCACACACAAAAAGGTAAAAACAGGTTGATAGAAAGTAATATCAAAGAGAAAAAATACGAAAGCAAATGTAAGAACTGACGAAAGAAAGAAAGCAGACGAAAGTAATGAGAAATATACGTCAGCACACAGCTATATGATAATCCAGATGCAAAAAGACGAAGGTAAAAACTAAAATGATAATCCAGTCAACAAAAGCGAAAGCAAAAAAGACTAAAGAAAAAAGGAAGACCCAAAAATATAAATAAAGCATAATAAAAGGGAAAGAAAGCCAAAAAAAAGTGGTAACCAACGTAAAAAAAAATTGCAGCCTAATTTTTTTTAATTTTTTTAAGTTTTGGTGTGTAGATGGTGTTTTTATTTTTTTTACTTTTGCTGGTTTATATTCTCTTCACCATAGGTTAGGTTATAATTGGAATTACAACTCTAATACACGTCACTTGGGTACCAGAACGTAACCTAAACCAACCTACAATAAATTCGTTATTATTGATTAGAGATTAAGTTTTGTATGCGTATGTTAGTATGTGGATAACCAAAAGTGCCTCACCAAAAACTAAAACAATACTTACCTTAATAAACAAATAAATACGCTTCTTCATATAATTAAGGGTGAAATAAGTTATTTTTACTACAGGTTTCACATCAAAATATTTTTGTTTCCAGAAGCCAATCTTACAATGCAAAACGGAGTTGATGTTTACATAGAAATTGAAACCTACAACGTCTGGAGTAAAGACGTATCAATGGATTCAGTGTGCTTGTTTTATGTAAGTCATTTAATTATTAATGGATATAATTGTTGAAAAGTATATTTCATGTTCTGAAGGCAATCCAAAACCTTTTCGGTTGAGCACATCTGCTTCACTAGATGAAGATAAAATACGCCATAGAATACAATAAACTAGAATAGAAGGTGTCGGCCAATAAGTTCAGAGCTTTTTGAAAGCCCAAGCGGCAGATGTTAAGTAGAAGGTACCACCTATATGACAGTTGTTTTTTGCCGCATGAGGGAGCAAACCGCAGTACCCGGAGGAAACCTTCGTGATTGGGCGGGAAACAACCGGAGAAATCCCGTACATAAACAATTCCCTTCACCAGCATCAAACCCGGATCTGTAAGAAGCCAGACATGTATAGCCGGGACCAATACACATATGAAATCTGACACTCCAATGCTCGCAGCTACTAGTGTACCCATAGTTTAACTTGTTCTTTCCTTTTGTGCACATGAAAACTATTTATTTGGTTCATTGGTGTATTTAAGTACATGCTAACGATACTGTGCACTGACTGCACATCAATGTGCAACAACACAGCCACCACAAGAATTGTATAATGATAGTACACAGTCTGTATACTTGTAGTAACAGACTGTTCCCAGAATGTTCACTCAAACTACAGAGACTGTGTTTTGCTAGTACACAACTCATATTCAGGCTAAGTTAGTACTCAGTGAATTGTCTGTTAATGCACAGAGGTCTAACAGTGTAATATTCAGCAAAAATTCGACAAAAATTAGTGGTAGTGCCAGAGGTAAATAACGTGTACATACTACTCGTGGAGTAGAATATTCGTAACTAATTCAGTAGAATCGGGCAGTTGTCCCATTTAGAAATGGCCTCGATACAACAAATAAAACCCAACATAACCAAAACTGTCAGCTTTGGAAGTCTGTTATGTAGATTACCTTATTTAATTATTTATTGAATAAATTGGCATAAATTAATTAGATTAAGGTAATGCAGGTTCAGTTAGCTTACGATCGGTTTAAAGTAGGCCACAGTGCTGAGTTTATAAGTTGTGGCGAGATGCTGTTATCGTGCATTCACCTTTCATTGCTTTGCTTCCTGCATAGTGAAACGTATTCGACTTTCGAGATAAAATATTACACAAACTTTCGTGGACTTTCTGTAGTGGATTCTTAGACATGGAATCATCATTAATAGCACACAAACATCTCTTTCAATAACCGTGATAACAACGAGATCACCGTCGCAAGCATCTTGGAACGAAAAATAAACGCTAGGATAACAGTAACAGGTGTAATTCCAAAATCTTCCACTAGATGTCGCACCAAAATGATGGATCCAGTAACAAAATTACAATGCAGAAAGGTATTCCTTGAAGCGAAGCATGTTTCATTTTTTTAATGCCTGGTGGTGTCTTTCATGCAGTTTTTCTGTTGGAACAGAAATTTAGTTAAATATTACCACTTTACACACACCATACCAAATAAATACCTTTTAACCATGTGGCTACAAAGGGAGGATAAACTACATAAACGGATTTTTCTTGTAAATATGAACTTTGAGTCCTTTGTTATTTGGTCACTTACAATGTTGTAAAAGTCAACCCTGCCAAAGTTTTGATATTTCAAGCTTGGCCGATTTCTAACAATGGAAGAAGTCTAAAATTTCAAAAATTCTATTTTTACTATTCTTTTTTTGTTCAGCATTGGTCTAAAAAACGCAGATAAATCTTTACATATTTTTATTGTAGTTTAACGCCACCTAGCCTTTAAGTTGTCAAACACCTAAGGGGATGGGGAATTATGCTAAAGTGCATGCATTAAAAGAAATCAGTGGGAGGCTTGCAATAGTGTGATATAATAAAACCAACATCGTTAAAAACAGACGGTGTGCGTGAGGAACTGTGCCTATACTACTCCGTAAATAAGGCACCTACAAAGATCAAAGTAGCGCTAAAGGAAATATAAATAAATTAGGTTAGGACAGGTCTATTTATTACCAATGAATCTTGAATATTTTGACCCTCAAATACACGATAACCTACTAAATTGATGTCAAACTTTGATCAGACAAACTGATCAGAAAAAAAATGAACTGACCTACATGACGCGTGAATCAATGCCAGTAGAGTGATGTGCATATTTATAGGTTAAGACAATAATTTTAACAATGCTATAGTATTACTGAGTAAAAATTAGGCCGTGCAGTTTTTCTATCTTAATAGAGCATAAAAAATATCAATCCTGCTGTGATTAATCCAGACAAGCTGCAATTTCCAATCAGCTGCATTTAAACAACCCAGAAATGAGCAAAGAGTTTCGTTACTTCAAGGGGGGGGGGATTGAGGCTTAATGGCGCGTCGACAACGTGGTCATTAGCGCCAACCTCAGTCACAGTGCAGTGGTACGGGTTGACACTGCACCACACATTACAGAGATATTATTCAAACCCCTAATCTAAATCTTGTTACTTCAAGGCAAGGCCGATTTGGATAGATATTCTGCGTCTCATATCCCGGCTGTTTAATCAATGCCAGCTGTTAGTGATGAATCATCTATCCTAAAGCCTAGAAACGAAACTCTCAACTTAGTTTTCATAATGACCTTGTGACAATTGGTAGAATAAGACGAGAGCTACAAGATGGGTACTCCAGTGTCTTACGGTCTTGTATACATTTATAAGTTCCTGGTAGAAAGCATAACAGTGAAAAGAAGTTTTGGATATAAATACTAAGAAATAATTTTAAATTAAAGGATAGTAATAAATGTTAATCAGGACTATTTTTCTAAAATGAAACATAGTATAAAACCAAGTTAATTGTTATAAGCATTAATTATTTGATACTAGTTTAAATAATCTTTCACTTGTTAGCACCAACATTATCTTGTAAAAACGAATGTAAACTACTCCGAATCATTTTAAACTTCCTCAACTTGATTAAACCATTCTAAACTTTCAGTTTAACTTGCTTATATCTCTTAAACTGGTTTAAATCCATTAAACTTCCTTTTGAACTAGTATAAACTTAAATAAAACCAATAAATTAATCCTGTGAGTGTAAACCCTCCCATATTTTTGTTAATGTAAAAATTGTGTCTTAGGTTGCTTCAAAACCTTTTCAATAGTTTAAACTTGGATAAATTCTTTTAAACTTGTAAATTTATTTAAACTCTTTTAATTTGGTCTTAAACATTGCAGCATTGGGTAAACTAGTTAAAAATTACCTCAGCTTTTGTAAATGCTTTTGAAGTAGTTGAAGTCCTGTTACACAGGTCTCAACCTTTCCTAACTGCTTTACACAATTGTAAATCTCATTTTCATAACTGTTTGAATCCCCTCCACTGGTATCAACCCTTCCAAAATCGTATAAACTGAATTTAACTTGTCAAATCATTTTAAACTCGTCTAACATTATTGAATCTTTTGCCAGTTGTAAAACGTTAGTTTATAAATCTCTTCTAACGTTGTCAAAAGATTTAGAAGATCAAGTACGCTTTAGCAATATTTCGAAATCAGTTCACACAATATACTGGTAAATTTGGCATGTTTTAAAGGTTTCGATACGTTGGATTCGGTTATATAAGTTTGAAACACAATAATCATATTTGGAAATTTATTGTGATTGTAATCATGAGAAATACATTTAATGGACGAAGAAAAGCATGTAATCGGGAGCATGTAAAGTTTCCGGTAAAAAGGAGGAGTGTTGAACAGTATTAAGTTCTGACATAGCATGTAAATGGAACTCAGTTGGCAACATTTGTCAGCTATAAAAATGCATCCAACTTACAGGGAAATTGAATGAAAATAGTTTCGATAAGATCGTTTGGTTTGGAAATCGGCAAGTCTAGATAATGGTCGAAGTTTTACTTTGAATTTAGTTGTGATGATTTAAAATAAGGATGTAATTATGTGACTCAACAAACACAAGGATATAGTGAATTAGTTAGAGTTTGTAAGTCTTTGTTTTTGTGGAAGTTTACATAATCCTGAACGATGATGAATTGCGAAGAATTGTTGAGGTTTTTTTTCAATTTTGAAGAAAAACATACAATTTTAACCTTTTTGCTCTGAAACGAAATCAGGCAAATAATGTTTAGTTTTTAATGTGGAGCAGAACATACAATATTAAGGAAATGAAACATAAGTTGTCAAATTTGGAAAAAATATACAATTTTGGTCATTTTAGGCATTCATTTTCACCAATTAAGGTCAAAAGTAAAGGTGGATAGTATATTATATTAATGATCAGCGGACAAGGGGATTTAATTTGATAACTCTACGATCTGGCCAACCGATACTGTACCTCATACTCATTTTGTAAACTGTCTATAAGCTTTGCTAAGTTAGGGCCTTCATTAGGACTAAATGTGGCAAAACTTTTTTCATGGTTTTATCTGTGTATCAAGTCTTTAATTTGGCATCATACATGACAAAACACCATCGAGGTTTAATATTTTTGTTAACTTTTAGAAAAAACGTAAATTAGTTCAATTTTTACCTTTTAGCCATTTATAGGGTTAAGATGAGGTCAGAAGTAATATGTTTAACTTAATTATGACCTGGGCATAAAGAACTAATTTGTACCAACCATGATGAAGTTTACTGTTATTATTTGTTTGTATTTTTAAGCAAGGAACATATCCCTTGTTTAAATCTTCACAACCAGCATCGTTACATATACTCAGAGCACCTGAACGTCTGTGGTTACCTTAATACTTTACCATACGTCGGACGTATCTCCCAAGAAAACTGCAAGGGATACCCCACAGCCCCGAATTATTAAGAGTTTTAATCATCCCCTCCAAAGATGAAAACGAAAACTGAAGCAGGAGTTTTAAACCAACGAAAATTAACTGAAATGGAGTTTAGAAAAAGAGAAACCTAGAGAAGAGCCGCTGCTATTTGAGAGCAAGTTAATTCCTGTCCGGGTTATGACCTACCAAAAATGCATAACAGTCAGCAGCATACTTTATTTTTGTTTTGTGGAATTTAACCAAGCAGAATAAGAACTCAAAAGGATTTTGGTGCTTCTTCTCCTTTTTGTCTTTCAGATAACATAACAAAGTCTTCAATTATTATCTGTATGTTTACAAATAATGGCACTGCACACGAATAGCAGGTCTAACAGTAACTTTAACTAATCGGATTGTTTCACAGTCAAATTCAAAATGTTACGTCATCAATTTTAGAATTTTTTACTTTATTTTCGACAGTACAAATTTCATGATGAAGACGAAAACTTAGACTACAATACCATATTCGATTCTGTGGTCCACTGTAAGGAAACGGTGTCGAGAGGGTTGAAAATCCAGAAGGTAATATGTTGTATTTCAACTTTATTTTTAGAAGAACTGGGTTTCTTGTACCAGCACTGATTGTTAAACAAATAAATACAGATGCAAAGCTAGTTACGTTGCCTTTTGGACTTATAAGTCAGACTGCCTGAGCAGGGAATCTAATTCGCGACCTTTGAAACCAAAGGCCGAGGTACTACAGCTGAGCCATACTGACACGGCAAAAAGGAAACTTCCATAGGCAGCATTTAACAAGTGTACGTATGGAAATAAATATTCACTGTCCAATAACCACTGGAGGGACGCTTATTTGCTGCACCACACTCCAAATGAAACGATTCCCCACTATAGCAGTCTCGCAAATAAGACCAAAAGGAAACGTGAATAGGTCTGCATCTGTATTTATTTAACTCATGTTAGCCTTCGGCCTTCCATCTTTAATCTTTATTAAACATTTAAGTGTTCCATTCGTTTCTTTTGGAGTGTGGCGCAGCAAATAAGCGTCCCTCCAGTGGCGATTGGAAAGTTTATGTTTATTTGTGTATATGCACGTGTTAAATTCTGTCTATATGGACGTTTCCTTTTGGCCGTGGTTTCAAAAGTGGAAGGACCACGGCCGTTGGTTTCAAAAGTCATGGTTTCGATTCCTCGCTCTGGCAGCCTGACATATAAGTCCAAAAGGCCACGTAAATAGGTTTGCATCTGTATTTATTTAACTCTATTTTCGTCTTTAAGAGGGAGTGCAACACCTTTGGTTATCTCAATTCTGACTCAATTCTACTAGATGGCGCCAGCGTCTACAACGTATTTCAGTTACGATCTTAGTTCCACTTTTTCTGTTATTTTTCAACATAATAGTCCCAATCTTGTTTCTAATGAAAGAGAATCGAATTGCTAACAGAAGTGTGGAGGCACAATTATCTAAACTATATTTTTGTACTTTGTAGCAATATTTTAAGGTTGGCTAATTGAAAGATAAATAAAACTGTAAATGTGATTTCCATCCGAGATCTATGAACTAAATCCTTTTCTTCTTTAAAAACGTGTTACTGATTTAAAACTAAACAACAAAATACTATAATATGCAGGTGTTCTTTGAAAAAATCGTACCTACTCTATTCGGATTCGAACGCTTGTTGACTAAGGAGGGCTGGAAGACTAAGGTGATGAGGCTTGTTGACTAAGAAGGGCTGGATAGCAGTTCCAACGCTCGTCGGATCCGTGCATTCGGAAATCTGATCCAAATGACGTTTCACGTCGTTGTGCTTCCAAATTTTGACTTAGATAATTGTGCTCCATTGCTTCAATACTTCACCCAAACATCATCAAATTATAAATCGACCAAAAAATATATCTGGAATTTGCAACACAGGTAGTCTAATGTAATCGGATTAGAACAAAAAAGTCAGTGTAAGGCAAGATGTTCAACAAATAAAAAAATGGGAAAGTAGTAGCCCCATATATCAATTACACAATTCCCACGGCTCTTTTTGCGTGAGTCACTTTCGCCAACCTTTTAAACGATATGGTTGTAATTGTCCTTATTCCCTCTGGTTTCAGGGACCAGTCAATATTTTTGAAAGGGGGGTAGTGATCAAATGTTTGATCGGATAGCCGTTTCGACGAATTCTAATCAGTGTCTTAATTTTCTGGAAAACGGGAATTCCCATTTCGCCTACTCCTGTTTTTACGAGTATTTATTTTCAAATCAAATTACGTACTTCACTAGCGCTGCTGCGTTTGCTGCGTCTAAACATAACATTATAAACCGCAGCTAATTACAAATTCCTTCCAGTTAGGAATGCTTCTTTAACTTCAGCAATATTAAATTTTGTATAGAGCATTATGATTCTGCGAAATGGGAATTCCTGTTTCGCCGAATTTTAATCAGGGCTCAACTTTCGGTGAAATGGAAAGACAGTATGATCCACAAAATTTCGATGCCCCACTCCCCGATCCAAGGCCCCCATATGCCCTTCCCCACATTCAAGTGAAAAAAGAAGCCCGCCCACAACTCTCCCCGCCAGCCCTACAAACCACAAACCCGTCGTATATCAAGGGACGTATCAGTACCTATAAACTCAATAAAGCTCACTGGTAATAATACAATGCCAGTAGGCCTATTGAAGTAGGCTTTCCACAAACATTATTATCTACCTGAAAGTTGTTTAGGATTTTTTCAGGATTTGTTGTTTTGGGTTGCGAGATAAAACAAAACAATGCCAAAACACGCAAAAAAATTACCCCCCCCCCTCTTTAAACAAAGTACAAAGAAAATCCAAACCCACACAAAAAAGAAGTTTGCTAACCAAGTATCAGACAGATAACCCATCAACGCGTAATGAGCGAACATCCATCCGATAGAAAAAGTCTGCACCCGTCACATAGAATTTTACACATCAGATGGAAAGTTCTACCCATCATATAAAGGTTTTATTTTCCCGACAGATAGAATTGTTTTTCTATTTGATAAAAAAAATTCTGGCTAATCAAACCATAGAGGCTCAATCACAAACTTGGATCATATTTTTTGTATGCTTGCATGTTTTGTTCTGTCTGGCACAACTAGTATTTTGTGCTGAGGACTGTGAACCAATCCGTTACGTGGTTAAACGGCAAAGGAAATCAGGAAAATAAAACCAAATAAAGAAAATCCAGAGGAAATAAATTCTAAAGGAAAAAATTCAAAGGAAGAAAGTAATCCACGGAATAGCTTTAGTTTTAGCTTACAATTTTGTTAGTGAGGTAAACCTGTACTTCGATGCAGTGGTACGAAATTAAACCAAAGTAGTACAAAGAAGGACATCTGCGCACAGCATCGCCCTCCATAGTTATGACTGCATAATGCCAGAGGTATATTCTTTGTGTATTCCGGAAGTGAGTTTCCGGCAGTTATGATTGTGGAGAGTTTAAGACGTTTATCGTTTTCGTACGAAGCGCGGCTGTCCAGCCCCCCTTCCTTCCCTCCACCCCTGTTGCACTTTCAGGCATGCCAGAAGTAGGGAAGCGTCCGCTGGCAGCACCGGTGGAAGGAAAACATCCGCTGTGCCCGTGCTATGCCTTCGAGCAACCACTCTAGCCACCGCATACTTTTTTTGTTTTTTTTTATGGCAAATGGTTTGTGTTTGGTTATATCCTTTACATTACATTACAATTTTTAAAACATTCCCGTTATACGGAAAACAACTCCCGTGACAAATTCAATTTTATATCAGAAATCGTCTTTATTCTTGATTTCGATGGGTATGGTGTGGATTGATTTGCTTTTCGACCCATTTTCTCCCTCAGTTGTAAAATTATGAAGTTGTAGAACGATAATCACTCCATGTAGGTCGGGGTTATCTGACGGGCTATACCCTCCTCCTCGATTTGTAAAATATTCCTCCTCATTCTTTTTTCTTCCTAATCCGAAGGAGATTTACATATTTTTGCATTTGTTGTACGTGTTTAGTTTTGGTAAAGTACAATTATTACTGTTGTTCCCTGTGCATTCCTGCAGTTTCGGTAACAACATAATGACAGTCGTAAAAACATCCGGGGAAAAATAGGCCGGTAGGGAAAATTAGTACGCTAAAAGAATCGCTTACGAAATGCATACAAATCAAAGTTAGGTCTCGGACAAAAAGAGAGTCCGAAGGCTCCGATATCCCCTATTTTTTGTTAGGCTTCTCTACAGCGCATTTTAAATGACGCTCTTAGCATTAGTAACTAATAATGAAAAGTATTCTAATAACATAGGGGAAATTCCCTTTATGTAGAAAGCAAAATCCCTACAAGATTGAATAAAAATCCTGCGCTCAGATAGAAAACATTACCGTTAGAGCGAAAAGAGTTACCATCAGATGGGGAAAAAAACATTCTCCCCGATAGTATTTTCCAGTCGGATGGGTCGTGCCTTATTTTCTACTGTATATGCTGGATTTCATATGACGTGCCTGAACCACAAGTTACGTCAATATTCCGCAGAGGCGAAATTACGGAAGTGAAAGGGTGGGGGTGACAATTATTTGGAAGCGGGGAATTATAGAGGGGGATGACAATTATTCGACAATGGCAACTATTCAGTCTGGAGGGTGGTACTGACAAACTATGGAGTCAGTGGGGGTTGGGGGCATACTTCCCCAGCTGGAAACAAATAATACATTATAAGTAATAAATACAGAGAACTTCATTTTCGAATTACAGGGCTTACTAGCCACTGCCGCCAGCACAATCATACTTTAACATGAAATAACCGACAAATCACAACACAAAAATTTCTGGGGCATATTTGCCTTTATAAATAATTTTTGAGCAAGGTTTTGTTTTTATCCATTTTCATATTACAAGAACCTAAACATACTATTACTTTCTAGTTCTTCCACTCTTTTGGGCAACTAATGCAATCAAGAACGGTAAAGATGGGTTTTCGGCTGCAAAATTTATCAATGAATTATGCGGCAGTTTTACGTCGATAGCATTCCCTACATACATGAAACGTCAATTGGCTCAGATTTCCGAACGCACAGATCTGACGACTGGTGAAACTGCTATCCAGCTCTTCTTAGTCAACAAGCCTTGTCACAATTTAACATCCGGTCTGCGTTCGAATTCGATTAGAGTAGGTACGATTTTTCAAACAACACCTGCATTTATAGTATTTTGTTGTTTAATTTTAAATCAGTAACACATTTTCATGAAGAAAAGGATTTAATTCCTAGATATCGGATGGAAATCATGTTTACAGTTTTTATTTATCTTTCAATCAGCCAACCTTAAAATATTGCTCCAAAGTACAAAAATATATTTTAGATCATTTTGCCTCCACACTTCGCTAGGCAATTTGATTCTCTTTCATTAGAAACAAGATTGGGACTATTATGCTGGAAAATAAGTGAGAAAAAATGGAACTAAGATCGTAACTGAAATACGTTGTAGACGCTGGCACCATCCTAGTAGTTAGAATTGAGATGATTTAAGATTGTTAAGCAACCAATACAAACAGCAGTAGGTTCATTTAGATCAATTGTCTGTTAGAAGTCAGAATAATTGCACAAGGAATAAAATTAAGACCAAAGTTTGCAACATAAATCAGAAAATCTATGAGGCATAGAACTAAAGTTTTGTTAAGAGCCAAACAGCGCCTTATACAAACGAGCTGTCTTTGCATTACGAAAGTTGTTCCCTTAGGATGTTCCGTATCTCGGACAGGACATAACCTACAGTAATAACAAGATAACGCGATTAAAAAAAGGCTCTACTTCCAAAAAAGTATAATACGACATATCTTATTTTCGCTCAAAAGGCTGGCAAAGTGTGTATTAAACTAAGGTATAAAATTTTAGCATCATGAAATAAGGAGACTGACTTCTCAATTTAAAGTACCGCCATCTTCAGCAGAAATGGATGAGGACAATACAGAGGGTGACCCTTTAAGCTGTGAACCAGCTTGATGAACCGAGTACCACAAACAAAGAGTTATGAAATTTGGTTTATGTGATGAAAGGAGAAACTGTCATTGATTGAACAGGAACAATATGATCTGGCCAGCAGATATCAAGGTCATTCCACGCCTAGCTTCTTAAATATGCATCTCATACCAATATATTACAAACTTGTAGGAAGGAAGGGAAGGGTACGACGACACGTTGGTTGTTTGTGCCCAAATCTGACAAATCTGACCTGATTTAGCTCAACAAAATAATATACACCTGAAAACCTACAGACATATAACCATTTGGAAAACGTAGCAAGGGGATAGTAGAGGGTGACAGAACAAACCAAGCAGATGTGGATAAAAAGTCACAGAAATAAATACAGAATATGATGCTAAACAGCCGCAAGATTACAAAGTTAAAGATGCGACTAACGACCCACAGAGAACAAACATCAGGCAAAAGGGGGATTGACTGACGTTTACTCAACTAAATATAATCTAAACTTCAGAAAAGCTGAATGCAATGAAAAACCTCTTAACCTCTTTCAAGAACTTGATATCTTTCACAATACTGCCTTGATTATCTCCGAGGATTAGTGCCACATTGTGCAGATTCATGGAATGCCTCTTATGCCTGGCACTCGACCGTTGTGCACAACTGTAAATGAAACAGAGCAATAGAAGCATACCGATCCGTCTCAGCCATGGAGTAAACTGGCAAATCGTTTACTTCTGGTTACTGATGGTAACTGGTGCATGATTTTAAGTGAATAACAAAGGCACACGCAAACATGGACCGTTGTGTGGAGATGGTCTGGTCTTAGCCATTTATTTACTCAAAACACTAAGTTTATCTGCTCATTGCCTAGAATCCCAACATCACCTGTGACCCTCCAGAATGTTCCCTTTTCGACTTGTTCTAAAATTTGCACTAGAAAAAGCTGCTGAATAAACTGAATCATGGGATTACATTGGTCAACGATATTAATACTCTGCATCACACTCGTGTAGCCTGTAAAGATCACAAAATACTCCTGCAGCGGTCTAGCTTCAAAGCTGAAGGCTCGACTTATTACATACAGTTCTGCAGAAAGCACAGCGAATTGCAGAAGCAGTATTGGACACATCCGTTTAGATACGAGTATGTCCTCTGAAGCTGCCCAAAAGGCTGTGATACTGCTAAAAATATATTTCAGTGGGTTTATTGATATGGTGCCACCTATGAGGAGTAGCCATAAAAACAATACTCAGTGATCCACGGGAAACAAAACCTGCAAGACTTGCTATATGACTGTTGTTGATATGCAAATCCCACTTTCACTGGGATATTTGGGTAAGTTGTACACTATGCACTGTGCACTCTGGTCAAAGCTCGACTCCCGAGTAGGCCTCCTTGGCACACAACGCAGGTTGATTACATATTTGTAAAATAGTTGCTTATTCCTTATTAACAGGGAGGGTTCACCAGAACCATAGTCTAGCTTTGATCGAACAAGTGCACAGTATAAACTTAACAGCATTGTCGTATCAGTACCCCAATCAAAACCAGTTGATGCCCTCAATGAATTTAATGAACGGTTGCATTTGTTACGCGTCATTTTAAATATGCAACTGAAGGAAGCCTCCTATCAACAAACAGTTCCAGAAATCGAACCTCTTCATCAACCAGTACTGGTGTTTCCCTGTCTGATGCACAGAGTCGAACTGCAGTTCTCGATGGCGATAAAGGTGGATACAAGCAGTGTTGCTTGGAGAAAACCGAAAACCATGGGCAGAGGGCCAATCACCACCTTGTTAATACACAACCGTATGATGTTGAGTGGTGTTGCATGACTTGAAGCTGCTACCAAAGTTATCCACTAACACGGTACGAAGATGTTCTGATCTAGGCCATCGTTTTCCAACCAGTACATTGGGAGATGTGGCACAATTGCATGGGACGCGTGGAGTAACTGCAGGGGAGGTGCAAGCTGCTGCTGGCGGTGCATTATTAAAAGCAGTAGTGAACATTTTTTAATGCATCACAAAAGAATTTAAAGTGTGTGAGGAAGAAAAATTTTCGTATGGTTATCATTCCAAATATTTTCATCAGTAACAGCAGGAGCAGCATAAAGGATGAGCCTCCAACACAATTCTGCTCCATTGTTCGTACTGATTCTTGACCCAATTCAGCCAGTTGTGACTAGTGACTGGTTTTACTTTTTCGGAAAACGTTGAGTAAAAGTTACTCCGGGTAGGTTTTTACCTGATAAAAATGTGTTCCAAATATAATTTTTGCTGTGCATAGTCAAAGCATGTGTCAGTTTGCAAGCAGTAGCATTTAAATTACCTTTAAGTGAGGAACGTATTATCTTTCTCAAGCCAAGGTAGACATCTGGTATCTTGCCTCAATACACCACATAGTTCTCCTGCATACCGAAAAGCTAATGCTTGTTAACGATGCTTTGGTAAATAAGAATTTGGTGATGTCAAATTAACTACCTAGAGCCAGAAACCGAAATCTACAGCTTCTCATCCAGACGACCTTGTGACGAGCAAGAGTTACAACATGGATTCCTCATATGCATGCATTTTTGAGCTCCTGGTAATAGTGAGTGATACGCCAGACCGAAGCAGGGGCGTTCTCGAGCAATAACTTGGACTTTCGAGCTATAAAACACTAAAAATAATGTAAAAAACTCCACATAACGTGGATAACGACCAACGTGTGGGACTGACATAGTTAAAACCAGAGATCGTTTGTGCAATTCAAAACAAGGGCGCAAATTTAACCTTAGTCATTAATTTTCCGCTTTTTTCTTTAAAAGGTTTTTCCGCTTTTTTCTTTAAAGAAATTAAAAATGAAGTTTGTGTCCCAATATCGTGGATTGCCGAACTCTCTATCAAAACGGGCAAATTACCTAAAGCGTGGAAAACTGGTAAAATATCTCCAATTTATAAAAAGGGTGAGACTTCAAACCCAGCAAATTATCGCCCAATCGTGCTCACATGTGTATTATGTAAGGTGGTTGAAATGGTAGTCAAAGAAACCATGACAAACAATATTGAAAAACACAAGCTTTTAGCAAATGACCAATATGGATTTATTCCTGGAAGATCTACAGTAATACAACTTTTATGTGTTTTGGAAGAATGGACATCGGCAATTGACCACAAAATTCCAGTGGATATTATTTACTTGGATTATGCAAAAGCATTCGAATCTGTAATCCATAGCAAACTATTGCATAAACTACAAAATTTTGGTTTTAAAAATAAACTACTGGAATGGCTGTCAGACTTTTTAACTGGTCGAACCCAGTGGGTCGAGCTAAACGGCATTATGTCCAGTGCAGTAAGCGTTTCGAGTGGTGTACCACAGGGTTCGGTCTTGGGACCACTCCTCTTCATCCTGTTTATAAATGATCTTAAATCATCAGATTATAATATTACATTGCAGAAGTTTGCAGATGATGTTAAGCAGTTTGGTAGGGTTGTTGACCACGACACACACTTTTTACTCCAAAAAGAACTCTACAATCTGCAATCCTGGTCCTTGGACTGGCAATTAAAATTGGCCCCTCAAAAATGCCAAGTGCTACATCTAGGAAAACAAAATTTTCATTTCGATTATTACCTTGACGATGTAGACCCATTACCTTGTGTGGAAATTGTGAAAGATTTGGGCGTTTGGGTATCAAAAGACCTTACTTTTAGTGATCATTGTAATATGATTGTAAAATCAGCACGCCAAAGGGCCGCTGTCATTCGAAAATTTTTTCGCTCTGGTGACCCAAAAACCTTAGTTTGGGCATTTAAGGTGTATGTGCGCCCAATGCTTGAATATGCCAGCCCGGTCTGGTCCCCACACCTTTTAAAAGATATAGACCTCTTGGAATCAGTCCAACGTAGATTTACAAAAACATTAAAAGGTTTTTTTCACATACCGTACGTGGATAGGCTTAGAATTTTGAAATTGGAACAACTGGAATTACGGCGATTGAGAGCAGACTTAAATTTGACCTACCAGTTGGTCCGTGGACACTTGGGGGTCGATTACACTATTTTCTTTGAGCACCGTTCTGGAGACCGTACGAGGGGACACTCCTGGAAACTAGTTGCTGACAGATTCATGACTGATACTAGGAAATTTTTCTTTAGTACCAGAGTGATAAATTGTTGGAATCTCCTACCTAAGGCGGTTGTTGAAGCCAACACGATTGCAGGTTTTAAAAATTGCTTACAAAAGGTATGTCTTAACAAATTTTTACAAAGAAGGTTATTTTAGCATAAATTAGTCAGTCTGATAATAGTATCAGTCTGAAACTATATTTTTATGTTATTTTAAAATTATTTTTAGCTTTTCAAGTTATTTTAAGTTATTTTTTTTTTTTTTAGCTGTAAAGTGTTTTTTTTTTTTAATTGAAAATTGTATATAATGAAACTAAAATGTGTAGTAGGTAACTTTTGTGTAAAATTCGGACCATGTAAGTGGCTTGCCCTATTGGACCCCGTTTTTGCTTATACGCAAATAAATTTATTATTATTATTATTATTATTATTATTATTATTTTAATGCATAGTTAGTGAAAACATGGAAAACTTTTTCTTAATTACATTATTACAAGATTTTCAAATCTTACCAGTGTCCTAATTAAAAAATACACATCATTGGAGGAGTGGGTAGCACCATTCTGTGATAGTCCCAATTGGGAGTGGGGCATGGTGGCCTGATGGTTAGCATGACTGTCTCCTGTGCCAGAGGCCCTGAGCCGCCCTTGGCATTTTCGGGAAGAGAAGGGCCCTGTGATGTCTTGTCCTCATGTCAATTGGGGCATGTAAAAGAACCAAGGATTTCCGATAGGATTTACCTAGCAAAATTGACCCTCTCTTCTTTTGGCGCCATGGCTAATTCTGGGTGCGCGTCAAAAAGCTACAGTCCCAATGGGGAGGAATACTGAATAAAAGGTTGGGAACCGCTAATCTATGCAATTCATTGCTATAGCAAAGGCAGTTAAGCTAAAAAATACAGCATTTGGGCACAAGTTTTCTGCAGCTAAGGCGATTAGAAAATAATGCAACCCATCACACGGAAAACCGATCAGACTAACAGGTCTCCATGAAGTAGGGCAAACTACCACGGGATACAGCTATACAGATTCCTAAGAATCCGTACTGCCAGGTTGTATTATAAGCCTTCTATAGATAATTTGTAATAATTATAATAATAATAATAATAAAAGTTTATTCACGAAAATGCGGAAAAGGCATAGGGAAGGACTTGGCCACTTACAATCTACCTGGAATTAAGATAATATGTCAACAAAATTATGGATAACTAAATAAAAAAGCCATGTCGAGTCATTGCAATGTTGTGACTGGACCAACAAGGTTACCAAAAACAATAGCTCCAACCCTATTAAAAACAGTGTAGAAAGTCGGTAAGCTCGAAATTGTTTACTGATCTCTTAAACTATTCGACAGGAGTGTTCACATCAGCACTCGGTGAACTATTCCACACTGGGGCGACTCGGTTAATAAAAAAATTTACGATCGTCCTGACGTGTCCAATTCATAAGAATTTTGAGATTGGGGCCACGGGTTCTTCAGTCACGCCTGGGGGTAAAGAAATTAGACACTTCTATGTCGTTTTTTTTATGAATAATGGAATACGTCATGGTTAAAACAACGTGTAAACGCCTCGATTCTTGTGAGTAAAAGTTTTAGACAATCTATCTTTGTAACAAAAGGTTTTTAAACCTGGATGTTTTTTAGTAAATTGTCGTTGCAGCCGCTCAATTGTGTTGATGAGTTTTAATAAATGTAGGGACCAAACAGGGGAGCCGTATGCTAGTATAGGGCGGACTTATACCTTGAATACCCAAACCAAAGTGGGAATATGACCAGAAGAGAAGCAACTTGTAATCATTGCCAGACGCATATTGGCAGCTGTAGCAATGTAGTTGCAATGGAAGTAAACTTATAAATTATGTGAAAGCCAGATACCAAGTTCTTTTAACAAAGATTCATGCTTTAACACCGAGCTGAGCAGTTCCTGAATATTAGAGCTAATATGCAGGGCTTTACATTTGGCAGCTGAAATTGGACGCTGTCACCTCTCTGACCAGTCACCAATTTCGGGTAATGCATTTCTCAAAGCAGGTGAGTCATGGATATTTCTGTCCTGGTTATACAATTTCACGTCATCGGCATTCTTGTTAAGACAAGAAGTAGGAAGCTTGCAGTTAAGGTTGTTAAAGTACAAAATACAAAGCAAAAGGCCAAGAATGGAGTCCTGTGGTACACCGTTCGGTACTGGCAGGACATCTGACACTTCATCTCCAACTGAGACTTGATGTGTATGGTCGGTAAGAATACTTTTTTCCAAGCCAGAAGGGGACCACCAAAACCAATATGAGAGAGTTTAAGTTACGGTTTGCGTGAGATACTGATTTAAAAGCTTTAGCCGTATCAATATAAATTATGTCAACAGGAGAACCTTTATCAACCGCGCTTGTCGAATCTTCTGGATCCGTTCATCACTGTTGAGTGGTGGAGTGGCCAGGAATGAAGCTAAATTGATCTTCTGATAATAAATTATTTTCGAAATGGAAGAATAACTTTATGCCTTTTATTATGGGTTCCTTGACGTAAAACGGGACGTAAATTAACGAAATAGGCCTGTTATTTGATGTGCAAAAGGAATTTCCATTCTTAAAAATTGGAATAAGTTGAACAGATTTCCAGGTTAAGGGTTATTTTCCTTGTAGAAAATAATGACAGAAAATCATTACTAAGGTAAGGAAATTCTTCAAAAACACTGCGACAAACCTGTTCGCTTTGGTGTTTCATCTGTGTTGAAATTTTCAATCACGTTAAGAGGGAGCAGTAAGGGCAGTGCGTTAGTTAATTTTTTTTTTTTTATAAATTTGTAACGGGCTGATTTAATACAGCAACTAAGTGTTGACCCTTACAGAAAGTATCTTGGACGTCCGACTTCAGAGAAAACAAGACTTCTTGGGAACAGAAGTATTGGTAGACAACACATTGTACCTGAGAATACATCAGCAGTTTATAACCTTCAGACTATCTGTGCGCTTACCATCCGTTCCAGCAGCTTACAAATAGAGCTAAATTCTGCTATAGGCCGATACCTGGTTGGATATAA
Source organism: Lithobius niger (assembly GCA_023313725.1). NCBI lineage: Eukaryota > Metazoa > Arthropoda > Chilopoda > Lithobiomorpha > Lithobiidae > Lithobius > Lithobius niger. The sequence continues at coordinate 26,007 of JAHWFP010058174.1, forward strand.
AGGACCCTTGCCGAGTTTTAAAATGGAAAGGCCTATTCTTTCCTTCCATGCTTTTGGTATATACGGCCTAGATACGCTGAAAAATTCTAAGACAAGCTTTCAAGAAACCACTGAAAAATGTTTAGGGCATTTGGTAGTAAATGGCATATAGACCTGGCGTAGCGTCCTCTGCCTTATTAATGTTTTGGAACACTGCAATCTTCCAAGATCTAAGAATGAAAGTGTAACACTAGTGCTTTCACCTAGCCACTGCCTGAACTAAAAGCAGAATGACAAGCCAACGATTCTAGCTGGCTACCAAAGGACCTACCATCTCTCGTAAATCACGAGTGTGCTGCATAGAAATGAATCATCCGATAACGGACCATCATATTCGACAAACAGGTGGATGATGTTATGGATTGGAAAAGACGAAAACTGACAGCTAGTCTTCCTCCAATGGGACACCGGTTCGAGAATGATAAGTATAGAATAGAATAGAAAAACCCCATGGTTCAAGCAAAAGCCAAGAAGCACTTCCGCAACCCATCCCCACACACAGAACCAAACCAAGGGCGAACTGCTAAAAAAACATAACCAAGAAAACGGCCCAGCCGATTTTGGAAGGAATCAAGCAAAGTGGAAAGAACAACCGAAACAGGAAAGGCATTCCAGGCCTCGACCACACGTTCACCGGTGCCGAACATTACCGGAGGAGATAATTCTGCAGAGTTTGAGTGGATGCCCCCTGGTCACAGTATGAGAAAGACAATAAAGTCGGCTGCCTAGACGTCAATAAGGTGCCTTAAGATTTGGAAAGTGAGGATAAGGTAACGCCAGAAGAACCTGGTGCTGACCGAGATCAAACCCAGTTTGCAAAGATGTCCATTGTAAGAAAAATGTTGGAGGGGAAGGCACCATTTACTGAGGCAGCTCTGACAGGCTTCAAGACGGGTGAGAAAGAAACATAATAGGGATGGACAAACTGAAACCAGAATTCGAGTTCAGGGATAAAGTTTTGTACAAGAGAGCAAATAGCTTAGGTGAGAAAGCAGAGAAAGTTGTTAAGAATATAGTGAACTTTTTTGAAGACTTTGCCAATGATGTAATAAGTATTGGCATGAAATTTCAGAGAACAATCAACCAAAATGCCCAAGTCCCTATGGGACGTGTTAGTAGAAAGGATAATATCACCAAGGTGACAGCTTGCAGTGAGGGTTGTTATGCCCAAAATTCAGCACCATGCATTTGAGAGGATTAAGGGCAAGACAGCTATTGGGCGACCAGTTGGCAATGGCATTAATGTCCTATTGGAGATCTTGGTGAAGATAAGCAGGAGAGAGAATTTACAGGTCGTCTACATAGCTCCTGCTAAAGGAGCAGATGACGGAAAGGTGGTCATTCAGAAAAAGGTTGAAAATATTGGGTCCCAAAACAGACCCGTGTGGAACCCCCGAGGTAACGGGGACCCCGTCACTAGTGGAACCTCTGAGACTAACACGTTGTACTCTATGAGAAAGATGAGAATTGATCAAAGCAATTTATGTTTTAGGAAAATTCAAAGAGGACAGTTTGTGAAGGACAAAACAAGATTATATTGCACCCCTTTGTGCAATAAGGTAGTAATGTGGTTGTAAGGTTTGAAGAAGATCGGATTAGCAGGAGCAGCTCAGGAGAAAACCGTGTTGTACAATATTGAGACGTTGACAAATGCTCATAGATAGATTTATGGAAAAAACTTTCAAGAAATTTAGAAGCTACACTGAGCAAACTAATCGGGCGACAATTATTAACATCATGGAGGGAACCACCCTTATGAACAGGCTGGTGTGATATTAGTTTCTTTTAAACAAGAAAGGAAAGTGCAGGAAGAAAAGGAACTTTGAAAAAACAAGAAGAAGAGGGTAGCAACAGATTTTGCACAAGATTTAAGAAAGGGAGGGGAAATGCTATCAGGGCCACCGGAAAGAATCTTCCCTTAAAGCAATGAAAGCATTTTCCGCATCCGAGCACAGAAAAGGAGCTGGAACGAAAACAGCATGTATAAGACTGCATGGGGGGAGTTAGAGCCAAATTCTACCGCAATATTATCCTATTCATTGAGCAATGTAGGACCGTCGTTTCTCTTCAGACAGTAGTGGTGGCAATCTTTCTATTACGATTTACGTAAGAAAAACGTGAGTTAGGGTCCGATTTAGCTTTGAGAGTGAGGGATTCCTCATAACCACAATGGGCGGAGTAAATCCCGGAATCCTCCCTTAAAGCATTGACTCGAGTATCAACCAGTTCTAATTTTGAAACCAGAGGGGAGCTCGAGTTGGGGATGAATACACATCTGTATCGTGTAACAAGACTTTGATGATAAGGTGGGAAAGCTATAGTGTATGATTTTCGTTGCTGGATTAATTCCGTCTACCATATTGTAATGTTACCTTTCTGATTTATGTACATTTGTTTAAAACCAGTATGCCATTTTGTATTTTTATTTGACAAACATTTTCTTTTGGCAGTTTTTCTACAAAAAAAAGAAAACTTCAAATTGTGTAAATAAGTTGGAGGCTGCAGCCCAACACGTTAAATGTGCTAAAGACGTCATGAATTTGCAGAATTTCCATTGCAGGTATGTTAAATAATAAATACTAACCTGAACTCTTTTCGATGCATTGAATTTTTAGATTTTCTCACATCGTCATAAACTGAATGTATTATTCCTTTTCAGTCATTTACTGACCCACTATACAATTACAGCAGAATTAAAAATGAACTCAAGCGATGACTGCTCACACCACCCAGAAAACACACATTCTGACAGAAATACTAATAAATTTCAACGGAATGGTGACCCATTCTCTAAAATCATTTATGCAATCATTGCCTGGATAAACCAGAAAAAAAACTGCATGCTTACCCCCCCCCGCCTTCTCTTTTGCTGCCACTCCAACTACCAAGATACGTGGCAGCTTCTTATATTTCTGTAGTGACTAAACAGTTCAGAAGTTTTCTCCACTCACAGGACAAAGTTGTTAGCAAAATTAACTTCACTTTAACTATTATCACTGCAAGATAATCACTTCCCACACAGTTCTGGAAAGAACATTAATCGAATTCCTTGCGCCTACCCAGCATGTTGGGCACAGTGGAACAAGTGAGTAGAAGATAATCCAGATCTTCCTTACCACAAATCCAATCACAATTTTAAGCACAAGATAATCACAAGATAATTTTAAATAATTCTTTAGTGCAGCAATTACAAAAAAAAAAACGGACATTAACCTGACATCTCCAACACTAAAATCGTATTTAAAATTCCTAACAACCGAACCAGAATCAATCTGGAAACCACCAGCCAATAATTCCATTCTTCCCAATTCTTCGCAAGAATATTTTCGACAGTTAATAACATTTAACTCTTTCTCTTTTTGCCACCAGAGAAAGTTGGACGCCACAATATAATTAGCCAGTGTACCGCACTGCTACTCGATTTAGTTTGTACAGTTTTACTGTGCACTGCTTGTCACTCTCTCGAATTTTACCTTTTATTGTTATTTTTATTTAAATATTTTATGCTGTTGCGTTGTTTGGTTTGCATCCTTCCAGTTATAGGAAGCAATTCCAGTTTCCTGAAACTCAGGATGATGTCTGTTGGTGTTGTTTTTATGAATGCTAAATAATTATTCATTCTCCTTTATGACTCTTGACAATGTGCCATAATTAGACCGAAACGTCAAGTTATTGTTAATATACCTTTTTATACCTTTCTGACTTCAAACTACTCAAACTTGGATCCTGGTGCTTTACTAATCTAAATTAAATGCGGAGAATAAATCCTTAGAATAACTGAAACATAATTTGTTTAGAGGAAAACTAGATTTCTCTCACCAAACGGTGCCCACATTTAAAAAAAAATGAAAGTTTGGACGTTTCATGCACTGAGTTCCGTTCAGCCAATTTCCCTCGTCCTTCAGTCTTGGAAATTAAATCTGGAGGAGTTCATGCTAAAACGCCGAATTCATCAATTTCGGATAAGCTCTAGTTCTATTATATACGACTGATAGTTTTTGTATGAGCTAATGCGTTAAAAAATTACAAACCTGTTAAGTCAGCGACGAACAAACTAAACCTGGTTGTGGAAAAGTGGCATCGTCGGCCCTAGGTATCTTACACTCAAGGACATTTTCCCCTGAAATTATAACAATGCCATTATTAAAACGTTATAATCATCTGAAGTTATAATGGTGCCATCTAACTCAAACGATGTCATGGTCCAGATGTCAGCTATGTAAAGGCCAATGATATCAGCCACATCAAAGTCCAAAAAGATGTAAACTCTCAGACAACATCAAACTAACACTATTCAAAAGATGATGCCATATAAAATTGGATGTGCAAACATCCAATTTTTCTTTTTTTTAAAGGAGGGCATTGTGATGTATGTTGAAACAACGCCCACGTCACGTAAGAATAGTTCGATGCGTCCACGCCTTATAGCACCTCTTGTAATAGCGTGATCTTTAGTCAGCTGCTTAATCAGCTGACTATTGTGTGTGCGGCATATCTTGAGTCATGCAAGTATTTTGTGAGAGGCTACGTCTTCCTGGAGGGGGTGGCTTTAATCGATGGCCGCCATTGTTTTTGTAACCATCTTGGATATCAACAAGTCACTGTGCTACTGAAAACGTACAATCGATTATCTGTGTTCATTCTGCGGAGAACTCAAGATAAGCCGCGGACACTATAGAACTAATATATAAATACTAATGTTGGCTGATCAATAAATGTCCCTTCCCCTGTTACTCATGTTCTTCATTACAGGTAGTAAGCAGGCTATACTCGGCCACCAGGGCTTATTTACCACACTAAGAATGACTTGTGTACCAAATTTCAAGCTTTTAGCTCGATTTGCAAGACTTTGTTCATGAAGCCTCAGGGAGGGGCCTTTTTTGGTATATTATGGAGTTTCCATGAATTGTCGATTTATGCTGCTAAGAATGACTTGTGGACCAAATTTCATGGTTTTAGCTTGATCTTCAAGAATTTGTTACCAAGCCTCTGAGACAGGGCACATGGGGGTTCTGGAGAGAGGTCGCTGAGGGCCCTTGGGGATATTTCATGGGGGATCCATGGCTAGTTCGACTTGAACTGCTAAGAAAGGCTTGTTTACGAAATTTCATGTTTTTAGCTAGATTTTTAAAAATTATTCGTTCCAAGTAATGATTTTTACTCAGTGCTCTACAATAATAAATGCTTTACCGACGTGAATACTGCAGTCACATTAAAATCATGTTCAAAAGGCCTTGGTCGGTGTTAATACTTACATTTTAAGCTATAAAAATAAAAAATCGGTGCATTGGTTCAATTGCTAGATGAGAGCAAATTTTCGAGCTCATTTGGTTTTTCGTCTCAATAATATTTTGTAGTTTCATTAAACAAACATGCAAAAGGCCCTAGACCTTGTCCATACCTACGTATTAAGGTATAGAACTTGAAAAGTCGGTTCAGTGGTTCGATGTCCGTGTGAGGAAAAAGAGTCCCACCAACAACAAAAACAACAACCACAAGACATGGCCATACTGTGGACTCCGAACGGTTCGATGTTTGTCATTAACGTTTGTGATGTGTTGAAATAGTTATGACACGACCTCACATATCGATAATCTTTGGTCTATGTCAATTATTCTGCGCGATACTATAGCATTTCAACATTTGACGTTTAAGATAGAAATTCATGCTGGGCTTACATGATGGGCTGCTGTGGTTCTTGATAATAAAAATTACAAAGGAGTTGCTAATGAAGAAAGTATTTTAAATATGTGGTGGATGTGTATGAGGTCAAGACGAATAATGAACTCTAAGAGGTTCAAGATGACTATTTTGTACCTTATTCGCGTTTGTAATTTCTTCGAAGCTTGGAGTGCCACGAAGAGGAGCTTCAAGAAATGAGCTTTGTTATCGTTCAAATAGCTTGAAAGCAACTCGTAGATCGGTTGAAAGGAGTTGACTGGTTGATAAGCTGAGCCTTCAGGAGTTTTTAAAAAGGGGATAGGTGATTTGTTAGTCTTATTCGTAAAATAGGGAAATAGGAGTTTTGGTTCTTTCTTTTTGGTAGTTTAAAGTTTTGTCAATTTTACACCAGAGAACAGCCTCATCACGAGTTTGAAACGAGCAACATCTGGTCAAATCCAAGCTGATGTCGACAAAGTTGTATCTTGAAAGATTGATAAAAAGATTATAACATCCAATGAATATTTTTTTAAATGTCGAGTCGAGATTTCACATTTTAATCAGAAATGTTTTCTTTCCAGCTATTCGATGCGATATCAGTTAAAAAGGGGATAATCAGCAATAAGAAAATCGCTTTTTTGACTGTTGAGGCCTTTCAGTAATAAAAGTTTCAATATTAAAGGACAGCTCCTCGTTTTTTACCAAGTGGAGCAGTATGCTTTATAAAAGGCATAAGCAAAGCATCGGAGATAAATCCAACAAACTAGGTATCATACCATGTCTATGTCTAGCTGGGTAAATAAACATGCTGTATTTGTACATAAAACTATTTAGGACCCATGAGAAGATTATGAGGAATAGTAGATTTCATGGAAATAAAATCTCCTAAAGCAAAGGATATGACGCTGTATTTAAAAGTGGAGAGGGATTTAGGTGTGCAGGCTAGTGAGCAGGAGCAGTCGAGCTAGGTATACCATATTAAAAACCAGGAAATAGTAAATCGCCTGAAGAGCAATTTCGCCCAAACTACAAAGCCTTCCACGCCAGAGAAGCGTTAGCGGTTGATTCAAGTGCATACATTGGTATGTGTGAGGTAGTAAAGAAGTTAAAGCCACAATGTGAACTGACAGCATGGTCACAACGAAACAAATTGTAGCCTGCAAGTCCAACACAGTTTTTGGTGTAGAAGTAGTGAGATGAGCAATGATGTCTGGAGGAGTAGACGATGGAGCTCATAAATATTATTTCTGAGGCTCACGGCGTTTAAATATAAACGAATTAATATGATTCTGCTGTGAAGCATTAGTTAATTTAGTGAATTTCGCTTAGATTTTTATTTTGATTTTGAAAGAGGTTTTAGTGCATTAAAAGTCAGTTGCCTCGTCCATTGCCAGATTTTTTTCTCCATTTGTGGAAAGGTTTTTTTTTCATCATCTCCCTCCTTAGAATATTCACTACAGTCTGCTTCAGATGGAGGGCTATCGGAATGACATTTGCCCCATATATATATTTTTTTTTTGGAGGAGGGGTGCACTGTTTGTCTTTTACATTCTTTTTGATAATAATTAGCAAAAAATGGTCAGGCAGATTTCCTCTTGGGCTGTTTACCTTGCTGTCACTCCCTCCTGAACATCTAATTTAGTGCTGATAAGTTTCACCTTGACTACGCCCCTTACTGCATCTTGTTTGTTGGCTAAGGTTGTCCATTGTTATGGGCATGTTTTGTAAACCATTGTTATCCATCTTGTTCTTGGATTCCTGTCTTCCTAACTAGCATGATCATGATTCTGGTTGGAGTCAAGTTTTCTTGACCATTGTATTACAAAAGGCCGGGAAGAAATAGGGTTTGTGCCTCTTCTATGCCGTAACTAAGTCTTAACCAATAGCCATGCCTGTTGTGGAGACCAGATTGGGTAGCAACCCCCTGGATTTGGACAAGATTGACGGTTTGCCCATTCTCCAGGCATAGAAACCAAAATGTAAGTAGTAACTTTTGTTTTCTATAAACACAAAAGAGATATCAAGCCCTAATTCCCCACAGGCCAATTATTCTCATCCATGACTTGTTATGTCATTATGTTTTGCCAAACTGACTAAGGAAATTGTTCCCTGTTGTGCTGTTTTTCCACGTGTAGAACTTGTCAACTACTGATCCAATGTGACAATAAATCACAGAGAGTTTACAGTCCCTGTAATAATGCATTAGCCTACTTTATTTGCCGTTTATCATATAGTAGGAATTGAGATAGTCATTCTGGTCATCAACGATCCACAGTGTGTTGCATAGCTTCTGACCGTATCCAACGCATAACCTACCCTGGGGTAACTATCCCGTAGGAGTTATCCTTAGGTGCGAATCGACCCCAGCTGCCCCACCATATCGGTTGACCGTTTCGCCCTTCCCGAGTTTATTACCTCAAAAATGTCCCAAAAAAGCATGGCTACATCTGCGTTCCAGCTGAAGAATTCCCAGCTAAAATTTGTTATTTTTGAATGAGTTTGTTAATTCCACCAGGATCCCGCCACACCGCCACACATTATTTTAAATTCTCGTTAGTAGTAGATAAACGTTCATGTCAAACACGGAAGTCACGTCACAGGTCACATAACCAACCGGAAGTGACATCACGACCACATGGCACCGGTCATAGACTGAATCATGATAACGAGCCCTAAAATAGTGTCAGTATCGGGTTCGGACATGTCTAGACAGTTACAACGTAAGGTCTAAGGACAAACACATAATAACGACACCTCCACACCATTCCATACCCATACAGCGAACAGCATGTCAAAAATTGACGTGACCTAAACTAATGTCGGTTTCAGTATTGAAACGACTCAATATCACTAAACATGTGCAGACATAGTAAAACACGAGGTCAAACAACTGACGAAAGTATGTGAGGCTTATATAAATATGTTAGTTCCATTAAGTAACCCATATCTCACTTACAAACACATTTCCGTTTATTTACACAAATAAACAAGTCAATTGTCTTCAAAACTACTTCGTAGGATTTATTTCATCCTTTCCGTCCCACTCGCAATAAAAAAAAAGAACGGTCCCTAGCCTCTGTTTCGGTTTCAGAACATAATAAAAAAAAAGGATTAGTATAGCGTGGCTGTAAGTAAGCACACGTTTAAAAGCATAAAAACAAAATGGCTGGATACGCCTGGCTCCTATCCAATCATCCTTCATGCACTTCTAACAAAAATATTTAGTGTTCATAGTCAAGGAAGTCAGTACATGTAGTAGTAACATGTCTAAAGGAGTTTTGGGACGTCATATGTTCTTATGACAGAAGTAAAGAGAAAAAATGGTGCACACCTAATAAAAAGCATGTGTTTTGTATGAAGATTGCATATAAACGAACAGCATTAGATTGAGTAATCATATGCAGTAAACTGTGATAAGCACGTACAATGGTATTCCACAAAAATTACACGACCTATTTGTAGTTAGTGGCAGTCTGTTCGATGGTAACTGACACCGGCCTACTAATTCACAATGTAATCAAACTAAACGGAAGTAAAAATAAGATTTATCAAAATATGTGGAAGAAAGTTACGTTTGAAGTGGTATCCTTCTAAAGATTGATCGTGGTGAACAGAAAGAAACTCTCATATATTCTGATATGGTGCATTACAGTGGATCAAATATGTGAGTCATTCATTTAACAATATGCGCATAATGATAATTCCTACGGAGAGGCGTTCAAACATGAGGGAAACAATAACATGATATTAGACTGACAAGTTAATCATTCTCCTGGAAGCCGTTACCTCATGAAGTGTTGTAAACAATGGAAGCGATCAATGCAAATTCATAACAACAAGTAATGTGTGTCTTTCATTTACACTGATACACTAAGCAAGTAGCCAGACGTGCTCAAGTTGAAAAGTCAACAGCCAAGCGGTGTAGTGACTTCGGCAGAAACGTCTGTTTCGCAGGTTACGTCATGAATAAAAAAAATAGGGCGTGGATTTGCCTTATTATAATAAAAGACCTGATAAAGTTTTTGAAGATAGATCGTTCTTTTTGTGTGGGTTTTGAACTATGTTGGTAAAATTCGAAAAGTACAAAAAGAAACGATTAATAATTGCAATTTAAGATTAACCAATATAGAGATGATGGTGGGGAGCAAAAACGCGAGAACCACATGAAAAATCCACCGCTCATGATTTGATAGTAAAATTGGAATAAAGACTGCAAAACAATCAAATCATGAGGCACGCAATTAAAACGAAACATGAGTATTAAAAAGGCTTTAAAAAGTGTAAAATTAAAGCATCAAAACGGGAATGATAAAGCAAATTTTGACCAGAAATCATACATCCATTCAAACATTCATATCATATTAAAAATACCCGTCTAATTTCTGTAGTATTGTAATCCATTGATCCATTGTAATCCATAGAATCTGTTGTGTGCATCATTTTTCATCTGTAACCATTCCCAAGTGTACAGAACTAATCTAATCCTTTATTAAGCAAAAGCAAAAACTAAGTGCATGTGTTTTTGGTTCTTAGTGGGTGGTTGTCAATTCCGTTTATTTAATAATATCCTAGACACTAATCGATTGGAAAAATTGACAACTGTCTTCTATGAGTAACTTTCTTTTTCGTCTTCTTTCTTTTTTTATTTTCTTTTCATTCTTCCCTATTTTCAGTTTGAGCCTGGGACGAGTTGAATCATGCCACACTGCATCTTACTGATGAGAAGAAACAAAATGAAAAAACTAAACTAGAGAACTATATTGGGTTGTTTGTGTCTTTTGTAGAAAACACTGTGTTATTGACCAGTATTATTGATATTATTTTTAAGTATGGCAGACTTCCAGTTGGGACGAGGACTCGTAGAAGGAAAGGCCATAAATGTAATAAAAAACTTACGTAAAGGGTTTTGTTTGGAACAAGGACGCACTCTAGAGCTGTACAAAATACCCCATGCTAAGAAATTCATATAAAAGCAGCTGTAAACACCACGTCCATAAGCGCACAAACTCTGATCCACACAGAACCAGTAAGCAAGTATTTGTAATTTTTTTTATGAAATATAAACAAACTGCGCTTTGGTTTATGAACTGTAGCCTAATGTTGAAGTTACAATTAAACAACTAAGTTTACTGTTTGTTCAATCTTTGAAAGGGGCCGCCATCTCGTCCTTCCAATTTTTTATGCCACTCCTGGTAAATAAATCTGTTTTGTACATTTTACAGCCGGTATTATAGCCTACTAGTATTATTTTTTGTGTGGCCTAAAATGACCGACACAAGTCTCAATCTTTTTAAAAGATGATAAAATATACGAGGATATTCGGAAATATCGTGAAGATGTGGCGACCAATGAAGGTGTCGGCGTTCAAATAACGGAGTGGCATGAATAGCTAACACTATTCCTGTATGGCTATCGTGTCTTGAAAAGCCTTAGCAGCGTCGATTGTTCTTTTATATAGGTGATAAAACGCTACATGCTTCATATTTTAGACAAGATGAAAAATATCTAGTGCTAACCAGGCGTGTCCCGTTTTAAGGCATTTAAATTAGCCAAACAACAACTGGTGAAATTAAACTAAGCAGTTAACAAGATTAATGAAGAATGCTTACGTTCGAACTAATATTGGGTCATTTGTGTCTTTTGTAGAAAACACTATAATATTGACGATTTTGATATTATTTTTAAGTATGGCAGACTTCCGATTGGGACGAGGATTCGTAGCTTCAGTCCATACATTTAACGACACCATAAGAGTCTGCATGCAAAAATATGACCAGGAAGACGTTCCTATGTCGGATGGTGTCAGCATCTTGAAATCGTATTGGGATAAGATCGAACACCTGCTATGGGAATAGAAGGCATTTTTTGAAACTGATGCAAAATGCATCTTTTACGTATCTTCCATGTTGATAGTATCATATTTTGTCGAGGACGGGGAGAGATACATAGCTTTATCTGCTCATGAGCTGCAGGTTGTGAAATTCAACGAAACCCAAATATTCAAACTTAATTCTATCAGAACATTCGTATACGAATGTATTAACGTTATATTGTATGGAGCTAAAAATGTCAATAATTTCAGTTCGTTTGTTTTCTCTCTTTTGTAGATGAACAAATTGTCATCAGTTTGATATGGCAGCAGAGATGTTTCATTTGAAACCCTAAATGGCAATTGACTTAAATAACGATGTGTATTTAACTTGCTCAGCTTTAGATGGCGTGTTGGAACTCATATTCGAAAATATATAGCCACCCCTATCTTACCAATCTACTGGTAATCTACTGGTACCTTAGCATATTGGTACCAAATGGCATAGTCATTCAGTTGATGGTCGATTCACTTAAGCAGCTATCGGCCGGCAGATGTGATGCATGTCATGCCTAAATTTGGAGTGAGGTATTTCATCATGGGCGGGGAGAAACGGCTCAGTTTTGTGATAATTAATAGAAACACCGTTGATATTTCCGTCGACCAATTTGCCATCGTCAAAGCATCCTAGGACCGGATCAACAATATTGGGTCAATTTGTTAACCCAAGATTCACAAGTCGTCCGTTTCGTCCCTGCCCACACTTTTAAAGTTTTTTCATACTTCATACTTCATACTTTCATACTGTCATGTTAAAGAAATAAAATTTTATTATGTATACATCATAATACTCCAGAATAAGATGTCATTCATTCAGCATTGGATTTCTCTCCATTGCAGATGTATGGTTACCAGCTTCCTCATAAGAGAGCCGTCAAACGCAAGCGAAAGAATCTGCAATGGCCAGTAGGTTCATCACCTGCGGAACAGACATTATTTCACCCAATACTGATAAGAACCTGTTTGGACCAGTATCGACTCCCTTACCGGTGAATTTCAATTTTATACTGTGTCGGCTTTATTACCATACTTTTGTCGTTTTCATTGTTGCAAAGTTCACCATATAAATAACTTTACCGGAGAGTTACAACAATGGTAACTGTGCGTGCATGATAAGTCGAAAATGGACATTTAAAACAATGACCGCCACAAGCGATACGTTGATAATGGACAATTACAACATTGACTACCGGCAGCTAAAATTTGAAAATGTATACTTTTTTTTGCAACAATACTACGAGTGATTAGCAGACACTCTTGGAAAGGACAATGCTCTAGTATCTGTAAAGATGGATGGATGGATGCTGGTTGCAATAGAAGTTAAACTGTATTGTGAAAATATAAACAAATACCAGTTGTAGCACCTGTCTATTCACAAAGCATTACAGCGAATTAACAAAATGCGTGCAATGAACAGAAATGAAACTGCATTGAGAAAATATAAACAAACCAATCATAGTACCTGGCTATTCGCAAAGCGTTACTACGAATAACAAATGTGCAGAATGAACATAAATGTAACTGCACTGAAAATAAAATAAACAAGCACACATCATAGCATCCATGGAAATTTTTGCGTCTAAATGGTCGCACAGTGGTCTTCAGGAAAATCCACAACAATTGCAAAGTTGATTTTTAAACTCTCAAGACCCAGCACCCTCTACTGCCTGTTATTGTTATGGTGATGATCTTTTCGACGATTAGAAGAGGTCTATCCAGATTCCAAACCAGTTTTACTAAATGTTCACCCATGAAATTCATGACAAGACACCATCTTATATTTTGCAGCAGATCTTATTTAGTGACATAAGTTTAAGAGGCACTCTCCGGAATTAACGTTGTAGCAACTTATTTCCGAAGGTTCCACCACTCTTAAGAGCCGTTGGGCAGCTTTACCTAATAACCTTTCAAAATCAGTCTTTACAGACGCCACCAAGGAATACAGTAATTTATGTCACGTGTTCCGCTTATCTGCTCAATGGGAAAGTCCCTTTACAGTTTGCCTGTAAGACGGTACGAAAGACTTATTTAGTTATGGTTGAGGCGTGGCACTCCGAAATCGAGCGACGAGTAATAAGAGAGGGTAACTCTTCTAGTCTCTTCAAATTTTACCGTAGGATGAGCAAGACCGCACGATCCTTGCCTCCATTTAAAGTTTCAAGTAGGTTTGTTACTGATAATAAATCAAAGGCCGATGACTTACGCACGTTTTTTGCATCGAATAAGATTTCTGATGACGGAAATCAGAACCTACCCGGACCACAGTCAAGTACTTGCCATAGCGACTGATGCTGGATAAATTTTGACCAACGAAGTGTGGTTTCAGCTTTGACTAATATTAAACCAAGCACATCTTATGGGTCCGACGGCATATCTGCCTCTCTACTAAAGCTGATCTCATTTGAAATCTGCTACCCATTAACTAACCTTTTTTCTTTGTCATTTGAACCGGGCGCATTACCGGAAATTTGGAAATGTACCACAAAATTATAGGCCAATTGCGCTTACTTGTGTGGCATGCAAGGTTATCGAGTCAGTCATCCGCGAACAGCTTTTAGCTTTCTTGGACGAGTTTTCTATTATTGGTAAAGATCAGTACGGTTTTCTTCCTGATAGATCAGCAACGCATCAACTTCTGTGGGTCCTTGATCGGTGGACTTCTGCACTGGATGCTGGAGCCCCTAGTGATGTAGAATACTTTGATTTAAAAAAAAGCTTTTGACTCGGTTGTTCAACGCAAATTATTGGCTAAATTTACCAGTTGCGGAATTGGTGGCCATCTCCTAAATTGGCTTTCTGACTTTCTTCAAAATCGTTCCCAGCAGGTAATCGTTGAGAAAACACTCTCGCTCCGGGTCAACGTGCCAAACGGTGTTCCTCAAGGTTCGGTCCTCGGTCCTATACTCTTCTTGGTTTACCTGAATGACCTCCCCCTGGCATCCACCTCCCCATTTGGCGTAAAATTTGCAGACGATCTTAAATCCACAGCAGAAATTGTGTCACCAGGTCCTTCAAGTGCACTCGGTGAGGAAATTGCACGTGTTCATTATTGGTCTAAAATGTGGCAGTTGCCACTTTCTTCCTCGAAATGTCACACATTTCATATTGGTCGTTTACGTCCTGAATATAGGTATCAACTTGATGGAGAACTTCTGCCATTCGTGGAGGAGGTTAAGGACCCTAGGCACCTTGCTCTTCAGGTCCTCAAGTGATCTCTTCACTGTTTGAAGACCAGTTCTTTGGCATTATGCCGGTTGGCGATTGTTAACAGATGTTTACATCGGGAAACCTTAAAATTAAAGTTTGGGCATTCAAGGTCTTCGTCCGGCCCACATATGCCACACCAGTGTGGCACACCAGTGTGGTCTCCCTATCTTGCGAAAGACATTGACCTAATTGAGTTCATCCAGCGTAAGTTTACCACAAAACTTCCTGGACTCTGGGATGTTGGTCACATTGAACGGCTATCAAGGACAGGGATTGAGCTGTTGGAACTACTGAGATTGAGATTTGATTTAATATTAACTTGCAAGATTCTCCATATTCTTATCTCAGTGAACCTCCCCTTTTTCGACTTGGCTCTGTCTCTCCACAATACTCGGGGCCACCCATGGAAACTTGCTGTCCAGAAATTGCGTCTTGACTGCAGAAAATTTTTTTTTGCAGTTCGTGTTGTCCCAGTTTGGAATGCTGTTCGCTTAAGGACGGTGTGTATGGACTCAGAGACTGGGTTCCGTCAGGAGCTCCTCACCGAGGATCTCACCCACTTTCTTAAAAGAAACCATAAATAAGAAACTCCTCTTCCCCCGCCTCCCCCTTGCGAAATGGTAAGGTGTCAGTGGCTCACAACCCTTCTGGCAACCATCCACCAGCAGGTGGTAACCTTGATATTTATTTATTTATTTATAAAAAAAATTCTTAAACAATATAAAACCCTGCTTATAGAGCTCTCATCTAAAAATAAGTGCAACGATACAGAGAAACGAAACCAATTACTCAAAAGTGTTTAAAATAGGTTTGACGGCACCCCTGACACGCCGGTGCTGCACCAGCAATAGCAGCTGTGGTTAGCGCAGCCGCTGCTCCACGGGTGAATACGTGATTCCGGTATACCTAATAAATATGGCGGGGTCGTAGCGGAAGCTATTTGAACAGAAGAAATGTTGATCATTATGCGACTTGTACAGAAAGGCAAATCAGGACTCAATTCATGGTGCTTTAAGTCCTTTTAAAAAACGGTTAAGAAATTTCCAAGATACAGTGGAATGTACTTGACAAGACTGTAACGCATGATGATTATCTGTGTTTAACTGAACATGGGTTATTTTCCTATAAACAAACGTCTATCAGCACGAATTGTACATTTTATTAAAGAATACATTAGAGCTTGCTTTTATCGGAACGGAAAAGATTATGTACTAGACAATAGCCGAATGGTGACGAGACCACCCCTTTAATGTGTGAATTTGTAAATAATGTATAAATAGGTATTATTTTGAGGCGGTATAGACGTGACCTTACTGAATGATGTGTCTGACTTATTTCTTTCTTTTTATTTGTTTTTCTTTAGCGTTTATGTTTACAAAATGTTATCGGTTTGAATTACAGTTATTATGCATTGCTTTCTTTACACACCACCTGATCAATGGCTCCATTTCCATACATGTGTATGGCACCCATTATAGAACGGGTTCACTTTTCTCTTTTTTCTCGATATTTACGTCGTGTTCTGACTCGGGACATGCGAGTAAAGCTCACGGGCTCAGGGCTCACATTTTTGTAGATGTTTTTTGATAAACATATTTTGTACAAGATTTTATTAAACAATTGTACATTTGTACTAAGGATTTACTGTCCCAGAACACGTTTCGGCATGCAGCTTCATGTTCTGACTTATTACCTGTACACGCTATTTTTTTGCCAGGAGTGTATAAAAGTTGGGAGCCTAGCATGTACTATCATTTTGTTTTTATGCTTTCGTAGGTGTGTGTACATACATCCGCGCTACAGAAATGCATTTTTTTAAAAATTTGGTTCCGATTTGAAACTGACTCGTTATATAGAATGACAGGCGCCTTGCCCCTTTAATGGAAACGTTCCCGGTCGAATAATCACTACCATCACGAGACACATAGCTTATAATGGCACGTACTCGAACGATCCCCTCTTTTTTGAATACTTCGGTAACAATTTCATAACTCTTGCCGGAGATGGTGAAATATTTAATGGAAAACCGCTCATTTTTGACTTTAGACACTTGCAACTGATAGGGTAGTCTCTGGGTCATTTTGGGCTCCTGCAAATATTTCGACCCCTATGGCCTGCCACCCGTGTCAAATTCGAAAGTAATTACTTGAATAAACAGTGCTCTAAAAAGTGGTGGAGTAACGACGTATAGTTTGGAGCCTTCAATACTAAAGTGTGTGGACATTATTGTATTTATTTTGTATTGATGCGGTGTTTGGAGCACTCTGCCAAAGCTATTGTAACAGCTCTTAAAGCTCAAACAAAAACCTCAATCAGTTTGGCTTTCGTGTATAAATTTGTAAAGGCTTTAGACCATTCAAATTGGTTGTGATAATGCCATTTTTTTTATTTAAATATATACAGATTCAAACATATTTACGTTGCAGTTTGAACTTATATGTCAGACTGCCTGAGTGGGGAATCGAATCCACAACATTTGAAACCAAAGGCCAAGATTTCACCGCTGACCCTTACTGACACGGCCGTGTCAGTATGGCTCAGCGGTAAGACCTCGGCCTTTGGTTTCAAAGGTTGTGAGTTTGATTTCCCGCTCAGGCAGTCTGATATATAAGTCCAAAGGGCAACGAAAAGGCCGTGTCAGTATGGCTCTGCGGTAGGACCTCGCCCTTTGGTTTCAATGGTCGTCGGTTCAATTCCTCGCTCAGGCAGTCTGACATATAAGTGCAAAAGAAACCGTAAATAGGTTTGCATCTGTATTTATTTAACTCTTGTTGAGCCTTTAGCTTTTCCGTACTTAATTTGTTTTGTTTGTAATGTTTTTTTTATATAATTTTCATTTACTACTTGAAATTACTACTTGAATTTACTTTTTGAATAAATCCATGAATGTTTATTTACTCTTCGTTGTCTATAAATGGACTTGTGGGTTGGCCGGTTGGTCGGTTGGTCGGTTTTATTATCTAGATATATGGTACATTGATGTGCAGTCTGGAGAATGTCTGCCGTGTTGTTGCTTGAATCAACATTGATACGAAAATGCTGTAGTTATTCTTGTCTCAAATTACTCATAAGTTATTGGTTAAGTGGTTCCCATTTAGGGTTATTGTTACATTCTACAAATGCTGTTGATACGTCATTGGATAAGTGGTTCCCATTGCATGTATACATTTCTAACAAGGATGTTGGCAAGGTCTTTGTTTTATAGTTATCCCATTACACAGTTAAGAAAACCATTATCTTTTTATCATGAATGCGAAGGAAGGAAAAATAAAAGCCACACGATATTTCATGAAAGACAGTGACTTACTTTTAGTTGGAAATGATCGTAAATGTGTTATATGTGTCCTGTGGCTTGATTAGTGAACCCAAAACCGACGTCATTTTAGGTCTCGGCCATCATGGTTCAGTGTATGAGGGGGGGGGGGGGGATTGAGGCTTAATGGCGCGTCGACAACTTGGTCATTAGCGCCAACCTCAGTCACAGTGCAGTGGTCCGGGTTGCCACTGCACCACACATTACAGAGATGTTATTCAAACCCCTAATCTAAATCTTGTCATACATCTGTACCTCCTGCAAAAATTGAAAAACACCGGACAGGAGGACAGGAGGACAGGAGGTGGATTCAGTGTATGACTGGCACCAACTTGGTCGGGACATCACTTCCGGTTGGTCACGTGACCTGTGACGTGCCTTCCGTGGTTGCAATGTACACTTATCTATTACTCTCGTTAATTCTTGCCTGTTGACACGGAAATTATAAAATTAATAACTGTTACACTCAAAATAGGAAAGGCTATGTTAAAATATAGAATTGGTTTCGACGTTTTTGAGTTTATGTTTTTTCCTGGACTTGGTTTCGAAAATGGGAGTCAATTGCCTACACATTTAAATTGTACTTTAACAACATCTAGTGATGCAGTTGTACAGTACTTAGTCGAACTTTGATGAATTAGTATCCTCGCAATCGTATTTATCTTCATTTCTATTTACAGGCATCCATTTCTCAGTACAAGGATGGATTTAAAGCCGTGTGCTAATATGACCGAAATAAAGATAGTTAGAGACCAACTTCTTGATACCAAGGAATACATTGAACACTGCAAAAAACAAAAGAAAAGCTGCCAACAGACAATCTATGAATTGACACCTCCAATCAAGCAACCAACTTCCAGCCATTCTATTCTGATTGTAAACATTCCTACCAATACTTTTCAAACGATACAGGAGAAATATACATACAGTCTTGCTGCTGTACTAAGTGATGTAGGGGGCAGCCTTGGTTTTTTCTTGGGGGTGTCAGTCATCAGTTTATTTGAGTATTTGATAATCCTCACTAGGGAAGTTATAAGTAACATTTGTAAAGATAAAAAAGGTAAGTTGCAACGAAATATTTTGAAATTCACTCCTAGCAAAGTTACAGGATTCGTTGAAACCTTGAAAAGCCTTTAATTTCGGTAAAAATTCGTAGTCTGCCAGAAAGAAAACACGATACAGCCTACATTACGTACAGACTTAAGTAATAATGTCGGCATTGGGCAATACTAGTTAACAGAGCTCTCACAGGTGTGCTGTGTTGTGCGGTGTGTTGCTTTAAACATTTTCAGATGCGTATACTACTGGGCACTCCATATTTGTTCTGGGCATTGGCATCGGACTTTAGCACTATACTTTCTGAACTAGAGACGGTACACTAGCCGGCGGGGAAGTTTAAATTTAGGAAACTTGAAAAGGTTAACGAAATGGCCTGGAAATGAATTTGACGTTTCTGTAAGAACCTTTAGGTTTTTTTCTATTGATGCCAACAACTGCAGTTTTTCTCTTTATGCTAACAATAGCATTTTGGGGCGATTTATGCCAACCACTGCATTTTTATGTTCTGTATTTTTTTTTCTATTTATGTACTAACAATCTTTTTTCATTTTTTTTTATGCCAGCAATCTATGGTAAGAATCGCACGTTTTCTTCTATTTATGCTAAAAACTGTAGTTTTTCGTCTTCTGTAAATCCGAACCGGATGAGAAAACTACTGCAACGACTTTGATCGTCCATCCGTCCGTCAATTTTTTCAACTTTGGATCGGTACAGAATATAAAGCCGACAAGGTTTTCCACCACCAGATTCAGTGACCAAAACTTAAAAAACACAGCAAATAAAAACATCGTTGCTTCCTTATACCTAATATGCTTTTTCGACAAAACTAAATGAAATTATACCATTTGATAATCACATTAAACCCTAAGGATAACATGAAACTGTAATAATAAAACAAAAAAATAGTTAAAGTCATCACTTTAAATATTGTCGACCCCATGCTCGAACCAAATTCTCCGTTGGCTGATACTTACAAATTAAAACGGCAGGTAAAAAAATTAGGCCTAAAAACTGAAAATTAGGCGTAAATCACATTGCCACGGCAACATCGAGTTGTTACTAGTTGTTGCTGTTCATCAACAACATTATATTATGATGTCTCCGTATTGCATCACTCCCCACACTGTATACTTGGCGTGTTCGGCACCGAACACTGTAACCATATGCTGGGAGGCTCACCGTTATACATAAATGACTAGGCTTACTTTGCAACACAATTATCCACAAGCTGCTACATACGAAATTAATACGATCAATAAAAACTATTAATAATGCTAACAATTATGCCTAAAATCTAAAATAGGCCTATAAGTTAACACATTTAACCGGCAGTTGTTATGGTTACTTCTTTTAGATTGTATAATGGACATCACTGTTGCAGTGTGCCATAGAGGTGTACGCTTCAGTACATTCAGAAATGATAGCAGACAAGACCGGTTGCGACTAGATAGTCACTGCAGCCACTTGTTTCTCTTCGTCCTTTAAATGGCAGCTGCATTACTGTTCTGTTTATTCTAACAACTGAATTTTTTTCCTTTTTATGCTAATAACTGTCCTTTTTCTATTTCGGCTAACAACTGCGTTTTTATTCATATTCGCACTTAGCATCTGGATCTTTGTCTTCAATTTGTGCAACAGCTGCACTAAGTCATCACTGCAGCCGCTTGTTTCTCTTCGTTCTTTAAATAGCAACTTCATTATTGTTCTATTTATGCAGTCATCGTGGATATTTTCCCTTTTCATGCTAACAACTGTCCGTTTTCTATTTATGCTAACAACTGCGTTTTTATTCATATTCACACTTTGCAACTGGATCTGTCTTCTATTTATGCAACAGCTGCACTAAGTCATTGGAGTGAGAGTTTTCCAAATAGAAACCCTCAGTTTCCTCTACCACTCCTAGATTTATTTCCTCTGATAAAGATAAGAAAAATTAGTAATCTTTAAAATTGAGCTCGTTCACCTAAACGAGCAATAGTTTGCTTCAGGCTCAATGGGGGGGGGGGGAGGATCAATAGCTTTAAAGCAATAAAAATTACCTATAATCGCTCTGTATTCTATGTTACAATGGAAAAGTTAATATTTGAAATATTTGTATTAAATGTAGGACGGTTTACGAAACCCTGTCACTCCCCTACTTTATTATTTCCCTTTTACGTACCTACCTTATCTAGGAGCTGCGTTATCTTCAGTTGTATTCCGTGTGTCAACCGTATTTACTTGGCACCTTATTAATTAATTAATCAGTCCTAAGTCTCTCTCTCTCAGGATTTTGTATTTGTTAGTATGCAAGCAAGAAAGTCCAAGAGGCAGCGTGAATAGGTCTTCATTCGTGTTTATTTAATGCTAAATTGTAATATACCATCTCTGTTGCGAAATGTAGAGTTCATGCTATGTATACATTCTTGTGCATTGCTGTTTCTCTGAGAGAACCCTTCTTCTATATTTCCTTCAGACTTCCAATGACCATTGTATACCTCCTTTTACTTTGTTGCATCATCCACCTCCAATCTCCAATTTATCCTCTCCATTTTTGCTCTCTCTTCTTTTTTATTGTTTTCTTCTCCCTGCTTTTGAAAGATGAGAGCAACTTAAAATGGCCTCTTCTACCACAATTGGCCTACTGAACGAGTTCCAATTTACTCGTAGCTGTGGCTCTTTTATCCTCATGCCTTTTTTATCCCTTATGGGATGGCGTCTACTAGACGCGCAACTCTTTGTACGACTCTTTGTACGACTCTTTGTGGAATTATCCGGTCGTAAATCACCAATGTAAGGTACGACCTGTAACATACTGTAGAGTTACAAGACAGCACAATTGAAGAAAAGGAGAAGAAATATTCCTGTGAATAAATGTAAGTATATTTTGGCCTGTCATCACTTGCCACTACTTTTACATAATACTGCACACCTCGGCTGAGTAAAGAGATGTAAGCTGACTCACGACCTCTACACACATTATTAAATATCATCAGAATTCAGAGGCCCGTGAATATAACCAAGCTCTGGAAATATGTATATTAAGTAGGTAGGAATGCCTCTACAGTGGCACCAACTTTAATTCCCAGCTATGTTGATATTTTGGTAAATCATGGTCCTTACAACCCTCACTGTAACAACAGCATCTTATCATTACAGACTATCACTGCCTGTTATTGATACTTATTGACAAATCTTCTTTTGTGACTCTTAAGTTACGTTTTGTGAAGTTTAATGTAATTATTATTTTTACTTCAAAAATGGTCTTATAGTTTATCCTGTTTTGTATACGATACGGATTTTGTAAAATCTAGCTAATCCCAAACAGTCTAGTAAAGCTACGTTGGGCCATGGTTTGAGCTCACTTTATGGCCAAATCAATGGAAAACAACAATGGTATCACTATCTATCGCTTCGCCGATGAACGTTTGTTGTAACTTTCTTGTATTGACAATTCGGGTAGATATATGAAACAAATTACAATGCTGATAAGTGTGGTAAAGCATTCTACATAGAAACGCTGGCAAATCTTTAAATGTAATTTATTGCGACAGATATTTAAAATCCACTCGAAAAAACACGGCGATTCAGTGTTTGGCTTAGCCATTAATAGGGGGGCGGGGGATTAAGGCTTATGGTGCGTCGACAACCATTAATATGTATTACAAGTCAAAACATTACGTGGAGTATGCTTGCCCGTCATGATGACTACGTGTGGAAAGCGATCTCGGATTGAATAGAATGACTGTGTGATACAGATCGTTGCTATAATTAATTGGTTTAAACTATAAGTCAAAGTATTTGAAATTTCAATTTAACTACGTCAGCAGACTACCTTCTTATTCAGCTACGCCAATTTTGTAGCACAAGAAGAATTTAATCTGTAACTTTGTTTATTTTGTCATCCACGCATTCTGCGAGCTCGGAAATTATTAATCCATTGTACTAACAAACCACACGTGTTTTAGAAAATATACACGCAATTGTTTATTTAAATTAAATAAACACATCATTAAGTTTACACGCCTGTGCGTTCCGTCAATTAAAAGAGCAAAGCTTTAAACAAACTCCCGTCGTAGCATCCAGGGACCGTATCACGTGATATCCAGTGAGTTCTTCCTTGTAGTTTAAAAAATGCCGTACCATTATAAGGCCGCTCATTCAGGGCAGTAGCTACCCTGCGCTGGAAGGCAAGAAAGACTGAAGAGTGCGTAAAAGAGATTAACCAAGTATAATTTTCCCTTCATATTTTTTTTAATCGTTCTCGTTTTAGTGTCAAGTCCAAACTTTTAAAGTTAGACTTCATTCTTTCATTCGTTGTTGTTGGATGGGGGCATAAAGTTACCAGTTTGAACAAACGGTTTGCCAGTCCCAGTCCCACCCCTTCTCCCCTCCATGGCCTTGTGCACATTGGTTATAACTGTAGTCCCAACACTAACACTACGTGTTTCTTTGTGGAGCTAGCTTTGTTTTAGTACTAAACGATTACACACTTGTGTTTCAGTTTAGTTGATCGTTTCTCAAAAATTATGAGCGCCGGGTTTTGTACACGAAAATAAAGCCCCGGGGTGCTCATTCAAGAAAATACCGTAGACAAAATTAAATAAAGAAATGTGTTACACTGGCTTTATGACTGTATACACGTTTGTCTATTAGTAAGTTACATCAGCAACCGACCAGTCCTGAAACACGACTATCATGCAACTGTGACTGTGCTCCCGTACCACTGCACTGTGACTTATATTGGTGCTAACGACCAACTGTCGACGTGCCATCAAGCCTCATCCCACCTTCCCCCGTACCCACCCCAGCACTTCGCAGGCTTGAAGTACCTTAACATTCCAGTGGCCAGAGCCAATCAGTAGTTGCAGCCAATCTGTAGTTGGTGGGTGTGGAGGGGGGCAGAAGTGCGATGTATAGATACGGTGGTAGGTAAGTGGAAGCCCTGAGGAAGAATCTACGTATGCTTCATTAGGTGGGAGGTGGGGAGGGGACGAAACTGGAAAAAACTGCTATTCACTTTCCAAAGCCACAAGCTTCGTCTGCTCAAGGCAAATCGGGATTGAAGCTGCGTTCCTCGCTCACTATTAGTGGAGCGAGGAACGCAGCTATCTCAGTTAGTCCTGCATCTGCAACGTCAACTTTCCCCCTAAAGGCGAATGTGTTCCGCTCTCTGATTGGTTAAAGCGATATCGCCTTCTGATTGGTTGGAAGTCGAGTGAGCTGGTTCGAAGAACGAAAATTGCGTTCTATTGGAACTTACAAACCTGCTATATCACACTGGCCCACTTTAAATCAAATGTAAGCAAACTAATCTGCGTAAACTCAAGCATATAAACCAAAATCAAGCATGTAACTTAATTTCTAAAGTATATAAACTAAAATAATCCACAGAATTGACAATAAAATCTGGTATTTTTGCTTTCGCTGGGGTCTACGTGTTGTGGTGAAGCCCCATTCCAAAATGACAAGTACTGGATTCTATGGTAAGAGTTAGAGTTGTCTACTCCTAGCTTTCATTTCCTCCTGATACAACACATATCAGATATATTACAAGTCATTTTACTAGTCATGTTACAAGGACAGGATTAATATAACTTACATAAGGCTAGGGAACACCAGCATTACAGCTTCCCCGTCCCTAAGAAGAAACGCTTATGTTTCCTACTAAAATTAATATTGACGAATAAGAACAACATTCATCAGAAGAAGACTCTCAGAAATCAATAAAATTAGCAGCAAGAAGGTAGACACTAACAACAAAAATAGATGTTTTGTATTTTTTGACATGTTCCCAGTCGAAGCCATGACTCTAGAGCGAGAGGAACAGTTTTGTTCAGTAAATCCAATTGGAAATTTCCAGCATATTTTGTTTTATCTAAATTAGATGCTATGGGAACGTTTAGCTTTTTATCTGTAAATAATTACTCATTTACCTTTTCTTCCAAACCTCTTCTTTCAATGCTAACGTTTTATTTATCATTTTAGAAATCATAGGACATTTTTAGCTTAAAAAAGTGGACATTATTCCCTTACAACTCTCTGCATAATTGCTATACATTTTCATGAAAACTATACAGAAGCAGAAACGATTTTAAACGTACACGAAATAACAAGAAATACAAAAAGCTCTAGCAAACCTTTAGTCTAACTACAAGAGACAAATAGGACAACATAAAGATCACTATAATCATGACTCAAAACTCACAAAAGTTTATTAATAGATAATTATAACACTTACCCATGCATCGAAAATATTAAAATTAACTCGGAAACATGCGTTAAAAGACAAATTCGTGAAGAAAATTATTCTAATGAAACGTACTGCAACAATTTTCAATTAATCTCGTTCATCACGCCTTTCAACCTCTGCATTTTTTTCACTAAATTTCCGGCCTTTTTTATAGGTACTCTGGTGTTCACACATACGTGCTATTTTAGTTGGTCCGTGTAAACCAACTTGAAGCTAGGAGTTGTTATTTCCATTTCATTTTCTATCGAATAACCCTTCACAGTTCTAATTGTGGTTTACTCTCAACAGTGAAAAACCGTAGCATACAGTAACTCAGTGTTACCAATAATTCTTACACGCTGAGATCTTTCCGCAATTGAAAAGTAAAACACTTTGGACTACTAAAACTGAGCCAGGGTGCAATAATCACCATACTCAAAAAAAATATACAAAAAAGTAAGATAATGTAACATAAAGTAATATAAACTGTAAAAACGTCGCGGTACTAACCATGTGTTTTACAACTGTCCTACTTTATACATATCAGCTAGTGTAACACGTTTCTTTATTTAATTTCGCGTTCGGTATTTTCTTGAATGAGCACGCGGGGACTTCATTTTCACGTGCAAAACCTGGCGCTCATTATTTTCGAGAACTGATCAACTAAACTGAAACACATGTGTATAATAGTTCAGTTCGTAAAACAAAGCATGCAGTACGAAGCAAAACATGGTGGTTGCATTGGGAGCTACAGTGAAAACCAGTTTGCACAGGGCCTCAGGGGAGGGCGGTCGGGTTGGCAATTCTTTTAGGAAGGGATGCAAACTGGCAATTTGACGTCCCTACCGAAAGTTCCCCACCTTAACAACGAAAGATAAGTCTACGTTTGAAAGTTTGGACTTTACACTCAAACAAGAACCATTAAAAATAATATAAAAAGAAATTACAGTTGGATAAGCTCTTTTACACCCCCTCTTTAGTCTTTCTTGCCCTTCCGCTCCCTGCCCCCAAACTGGCTAGCTACGGTCCTGAATGTACAGTTGCATAATGAAGTGGTATTTTTAACTATAAGGCCACACACCGGATATCATGTAATATGGTCCTTGAATGCTACGACGTGAGTTTGTATAAAACTTTGCTCTTTAATCGACGGATCGCACGGGTGTGTTAATGATACGTATTTGTTTTTTTTACTATTGCGTGTACATTTTTAAAAAGATGTATCGTTAGTATGATGCATTAACATTTTCCGAGCTCGGAGAATTCTTGGATGACAAAATAAAAACAGTTTCAATTTCTTTTTATGCTACAAACTTGGAGTTGCCGAATGAGAAGATAGTCTGCTGATGTAGTTGTAAAAAGAACTTTCAAATACTTTGACTTATATTTTAAGCCTTCGAGCTGTATTAGTCATTGCCTTTCTATATTCAAACCGATCTTGCTTTTTCCACAAGCCGTCATCGTGTTGGGCAAGTACCGCTTAGCAAGCCAACGCGAGCGGCAGCAAGCATCCTCTATGAATTCACTGTAATACTCATTTTACTTAACCATTGACACGTAGTGCTTTTTTGAGTATAACTGTCGTAATAAATAACATATCAAGATTCTCTACTGGTTTAGAATGATTACCTCACTGCTCAGTGTCATAATTTGTTTTGTATATCTACCAGAATTGTCAATACATGCACCTTACAACGAATGTTAGTCGGGGAAGCGATAGATAACGATACCATTGTTTTGTTTCGTTGAATTGGTCAAAAGGTGAGCTCAAACCATGGCCCAACGTAGCTTTACTAGACTGCTTAGGATTGTGTAGACTTTACAAAGTTCGATTCCAATACGAAATAGGATAAATTTTAATACACCATTTTTGCAATGAAAATAATAGTTTCGTTAAACTTCACAAAACGTAACTTTAATTGCTGTCGCTCATTATCAGTTTTGCATCTAATGGCAAACATAACTACAAAATCTACCTCAAGATGGCAAAACAAACTGTTGATCCGGGTAACGATACTATGTATGCTTTATTTATATCTTCCTGGTATTACAGATATGTCTGAATATATGATGGTTCACACTGACAAACGTGACAAATTTTGTAATACAAATTGCATCCACTTATGTAGGGAATTTTTAAAAGACCTGACTTCATGTGATAGACATTCAGTAAATGTGGTGGTTTATACAGCTAAGAAGGTTATGATGCTGTTTTGGGTTTAGGCAATGCCCTATTGTATTTCTGTACATATGTGATCATTCATAGTTTGCAAATGAATAGTACCATACATACAGAATTTATTTAGATGCAAGAGTAAACTTGTTATTTATTCCTAATGAAACAGTAACTTGAATTGGAGCACTTCACTACTTAGTCTTTTCGATACCTACTGCACCAAGTCACCAACTTAATGGTATTTGTTTTCATTCCGTCTGTTTAAGCGTATAGAACATATCATACAAGAATATTATTTACAGGTAGTTGTAGCTGGCTTTTTCCGGTTTTTTTTCGTCCACAATTTTTCCCATTTTCCAGTTGATGTAGCCCAAACGTTGAATGCGACAGCAATTTGATTCTTTTAATACTCCCCTTTTCTTTCCATCCTCTACCTCCCCCTCCCCTCATCAATCCCTTCAATTTCTAAAGAGCAGAGCTAACAGATGCACTGCTCCACACACGAACATTCTACATTCAGGCTTTCCCCCTCCCAGTTTATTGCTTTAACTTGATTGATCGGTACCTTCTGAAAAATTACTGTCCTGTCCTGTGCGTCACATCATTTTAAGACTTGCCTCTGAGATGCAAGCACAGAGCAAATTGTTAGTCGAGGCAACAATGGGACAATTTCAACCTCTGGCCAAAGAATTGATACACTCGCCCGTTTTCATTGTAGGTGTGGCTGCTTTGGTGGTTCTTGTCATTTTTGTTATGAAACTTTACTAATAATGTAGATAACTGATGCACGGTTATATTTGTATTTTCTAGGTTTATCGCGAATTTCTCCAAAGGCAACCACATCAGTCAATCCCCATTTATTACAGTATATGGCAGCTCACTTTCCTAGAACAATTCGTACAGGACAGTTTTTGAATCTAAGGGGATTCCAACTGAAGAAAGTCATTCAACAAATAGATTTTTGTGAAGTTTCGATGAATTGTGTACTGCAAGGACTTCTCCGATGGGCAGAAGTAGAAGAAAGCAATGAAAACAGACAGATTGCTTTGCGTCATATTATGGAAACAATTGACCTTGGACGCATTTCAACAAATTACCTGAAGAAACTGTTGCACCAACCAACTATCAAGGTCAACTGTCATGTCCATCGTCTGCTAACTGCTGAATTGGTATTGCGTTTGGCATCTAAATCCTTAAAATAAGGCCATCATGTACTATTTAAACCGACTTCTTAAGTCACCACCACTATTTAAAACGTGTAGCCTAGACCCAGAATTTTATTAATGGCACATCTCCAGTTTATGGAATAGTGATACCTACATTATTTTTTAAATAAAATTTAGTCCATTGTTTTTTTTCAGAAATCAGTAGCCAAGTAGCAATAGTTGTAGTCACAGTAGTCTGTACACCCTTTTTTCACATAGAAACTGTTGACGTGAGTATTAGAGTAATGCGTAAAGTACATACCTTGTTACCCCATTATTAGTGAAATTTAAAAGTTCAATCATAGGCTTATCATTGAAAAGCTCGATTTAACCCTTGGTGATAGGCGATTAAGCATGGACCTAATTTTGTTGTTTGCTCCCGTCCATGCCGTCATACTGGAGCACTGATCAATCACCGAGGTTCTTTCTTACATCAACCACTAAGGCTAAATACTCCATATCATGTTGGCTAAATTTAATTGAACAATAGTTCACTGGCGGCTCTTATCTGCTACTGATCCACTACATCGAACTTTTTTTGGTAATCATTGAACCCTTAGCACTTCAATATAATCATTGTTATATGAACCAACCATGACACCAATATTTTAGACTGACTGACAACTATGTAACTTACAGGGTGCAAGAAAATTCAAGCCTCAGAGCAATTTACTACTAATCTCATCTTCGTAGGTGCCATAGATCCGGTGGGGTAGGCATACATACACACACACGTACGCATGCACACACGCTCATTGCACGTTTTTAATTTTGTAGATATTCGGCAACATTCTTTTCAGTTTGTGAAGATTGCTCTATATATTGTTTATTATATTGATGTTGTTGGGTTAACTTAAACAGCACCGTATTAATAATTCGTAAAACTGTGAGCAAAATTGTCTAATTACAATAAAGTGGCGTACTTGTGAGTATTCTGCATCTGAATAAAAATTTCAAGTGTGAAATGTTTTTATTTATCCCATAAGTTAAATTTGTATGCGTATTCCAGTTTGGAAAAGAACAAAGTGTTAAATTTTAATATTTTAGGCACCTATTCTCTCTCGAATTTTTGTTTAGCTCTTACCACAGTGCTGTACGATAGAAAACTCATGGTTTACTAAACCGTTTCGTAATTATATGTCAACGTAAACTGGTTTTAATATACAATGTTAGGAAACTATGAGTTACGTGAAATTTCTTTTTATTTGTGAGTTAATGCAACCAGTAATACTTAAAAAGCTGCTTGTGGTAATCTGCTCTGACTGGCAGTTCAAATTGGTCAACTGGTCCTGATCAAATCAGAGAAACTAGTCATTTCCACAATAGGTGATCAGGGCAATATGAGAGACTATTTTTTAAAGGAATTATGGACTAACAGGAGCACGGGTAGCTGCGAGCACTGGGGCATCAGATTCAATAGGCATCTTCGTCCCAGCTGTTCATATCTGGGTTCTTACATACCCAGGTTAGATCCTGGTGAAGGGAAGTGTTTTTCTCCTGTTGCTTCCCGCCCCTTGTATGAGGGTTTCCTCTGTGTACTCCAGTTTCCTCCCTCCTGCGGCAAAAAACAACCGACACAATGATGGTTCCTTCCACTTAACATCTGGCACTCGGGCCTTCAAAATGCTGTAAGCTTATTGGCCAACAACGTCTATTCTATTGTATTCTGGCTATTGTGCGTTTGCGTGCTGTGCAATCCAGTCCTGCTTGGTCCATGGTTTTTGGGCCAGACTTGCGAGTCGGTAGACGCAGGGAGGGTAAGGGTGATTTCCGCGATAGGCTCCAGCAGTCCTGTCAGGAGATAGCCTTTGAAATGCCCTGCGTCTTGAGGCTTGGGAGAATGCCAGTTGCCCCTTGGCTTGTCCCAGGTGGCAGTTTCATTTTTGCTCTGGCGTCCCTCCCGAAGGGTTCCACTCTACCAGCAAGGTACTTACAGGAGTTCCGGCGGCTGAGTTCTCAGTACGCCGGTTATCTGCGCCTGTTTACTGATGGGTCGAAGTCCGACGTTGGCGTGGCGTGTGCTTGTGTGTGTAAGGGTTTAACGGTTGCCCATCGCCTTCCATCAGGCTATTCTGTGTTCTCTGCAGAGCTTTTGGCTCTTGGTTTGGCGGTGGAATGGATCCTTGACCTTCAGGGCACCCATTTCATTGTCTTTAGCGATTCCATGAGTGCCCTGGAGTCCTTGGCGAATTACAATCCTCGGAACCCCTTGACACAACGTGTCCAAGCTTTGCTTTCCCGCTTGCCTGGCCAGCGGAAACCGTGCTTTTCTGCTGGATCCTGGGCCATGTTGGGATAGCAGGGAATGAACAAGCTGATTCTGCTGCGAAAGGGGCCCTTTCTGGCCCTCTCGGTAGGGATCTCAGCCTTGGTCCCTCAGATGCCTTTCCAACTCTGCGTCTGAGGTTACACGCTTTTTGGCAAACCTTGTGGGACAGACAGGACGGTAATAAGTTACGGGCCATTAAAGGCACTGTCGAGGAGTGGCACTCGGCGTGTCACCGCAGTCGCCGTGAGGAGGTTGTGTTGGCCCGTTTGCGAATTGGTC
>JAHWFP010058175.1:0-34726 GCA_023313725.1 Lithobius niger
TGAGCATGGGAAAAGCCAAATTTAGCGAATTTAGCATAAGAACTGAAGGTAAGTAATTTTTATGATAGTAAAAACCAATTTTAACTAGTTAAAATTCTTGTTTTTTCTTCGGTGGTGTTGAGGTGTCCTCACCACGAGTGTCTGATACGAGACCGCGTTTACAGCCCCTTTAATTAGGACACCGACGCTTCATTCCCCATGCTGGGACGATAGCCAATGCTGTGCTTATGCCGTAAAAGTCGTTATAATCACCGCTAAACCTTAAGCTGAAACTCGGTGTCAACCAAGGAAACCGGGGGCGTTACAAGCACCTCAGCCGTCGTAGTGTCCGCTGTTACATGTTCAATCTAGAGAAATTAATTCGTAAGAGTCCTTCCGGTTTGCTTCCTTCTGTGCATCCTCCTGCGCAGCCTCCTTCATATAAAAGCCGAAGCGGAGTGGCAAGCTCACCTTTTCTTCTCTCTACGTGCCACGCTGTTCACATCCGCTGCGTCCGGTCCTATCCTCCATCCGCTCCGTTACCCATCCTCGCCATCCTCATGCCTCGTGCTAAATGAACGCCAAGGGAAGGTTCCTCATCCTGGACAGCTCGGTCCGCGTCTCCTCCATTCCCACCGGTTGCGGATCATGTGGAAATCCTTGAACTCGCTGCGGATCAGGATTATTTAGAACAGCCTCGTCCGCCACCCAATCCTCTTTTTTCGGAGCCATCCGCTCCGTTACCTTGTGATACTGCAGCCACGTTCCCGATCCCCTGCAGTCAACCTCCGCCAACTCGGGACATACAACCCCTTGCGGATGTACTCTCTCGCACCAAAGAACGCTATGCTTGGCTCAGGCTTCAACTTAAAGCCCGGAAGGTTGCTGCCAATCTGGCATCCTCCGTCGGTCCGCACCTTACTCCGTTGGACCTCTCCTCACACTCGTCTCGTCCTTCTGTTGCTGATCGATCCGCAACCCAGCGGACCAACGAACCGCTTACTCCATCCCAGGGCCACATTCTTACGGATTTCTCGATCCAGGCTTTCAAGCGCAATGCACCAGTCTCTGACTATACTTCAGCCTGGCTTGCTTCCATTCCTAAGCGTCACAAGCCCTCATTAGAAGAAGCCGGTCCTTATACTGCTCCTGACGATCCGCGTCCTACCCCGTTCGATCCTTCCTGCGGACGATGACCAAGACTCCTATTCTCCTGACCTGTCCCTTTCAGATCAGCCTGTTCCTCCGTTTCAAGGGGACCCTGATCCTTCGGAGATTCCTTTGCCTGAATTACTAAAGACAGTAGAAAGGATCGTTCCAGATTTTTTTTTATGCAAGCCATCCTCCACCTCTGATCCCGTTTTCATAAACAGAGGTCTTGCCACTGGTTTTGGCTTTGGATTATGTGATCAACGTCCGCATCAACCACCACTACTGGGTCAGCAGTCCACTACACTTCTTACTACCCTCCTTAGGACTGAGGTGTCCTAATAATTTGAACACCCCTTGATTTAGACAAGTATCCCCCTCCTCCTCGTCCGGGTTGCGAAAATTTTTTTTTATGGCCCTTTGGAGAAGGGACAGCCAATCCTAGAAATGCAAAAACCGGTAAACGGTAACCAGTAAATCCTAGAAACTTTGATACCTATCCTCAATCGGAGTTTCTTACAGCGGATTGATTTTGGGTCCGCCCTCTACCTTCCTCGACGAGCGGCTGTTCCCTTTTACGTCCTTCGTGACGACGACCGCATCCTCCGTGTAGGCCTTCGCGCTGCATCCCAAGCAGATGTCCTCAGTACGGCAGCCAACGCACTCAATGGAAGACTCTACACCGACCCCTGAGGATACCCGCCAGTTGGCGTTCCTTATTAACCAAGTCTTTAAGAAGAGTAGCTTTGCCACCTACCATGCCATTAACTAGTTTACACATGCTCTGTTTAATTCCACACTTCTACTATGAGAAGTTGCGCTCAATACAGCATCCAATCTTCACGATTCGACTCGTTATCTCCTGCGAAATCAACCAATCCACGAGTCTGAATCTTTATTCCATGGATTAATCCCTAAAGTGGCTCCACATTTGGACATCTCTCGCAAACCTTGTTATAACAAGATTCGCCTGAATCGAAGACAACGATCCGCCTCGTCCTCTAAAACGGACCAACCTAAGGATGATCAGAAAGCAGTAAAAATCCCTGACTCTGCTCCACCTCCGCTGCCACGATCCGCATCGCCCTTTCCATCTCGCTCCCAGGGACGCGGCCGCGGTCATTCCCTGGGTAGACTATCAACTCCCGACAGGCAACAACGCTCCTCTTCCCGTCCTGGCAACAGAGGATAGGACACTTATTGACATTCCGTCTCCCCCACAAGAAGTAGGGGAACGACTTTGATTCTATGCTAAAGCTTGGCAAGAGGTGACCTCAAATCCCGTGATCCTATGGACCATTTCTCATGGCTTCAAACCGAAGTTCTTGGCAAAACCCCCGGTGCAAGATCCACCTTGGGAACTCGAAGCTCCAGCTCCCATTCCGCTACGGACGGTAATCACGTCCCGTCTTCACAAACATGTCATCCGCATAGTGTTACCTCCGTTGACTCCAGGATTGTACAGCAGCATCTTTCTTTGCAACAATAAATCGGTCTGATCGTGCCCGATTTTCAACCTAAAGCCATTGAATCAGTACATCCTCAATCCACACTTTCAAATGGAAACAGTCTCTTCCATCTGAGATTCATTACAACCCAATGACTGGACAGTGTCCCTAGATCTAGCGGACACATACCTTCACATCTCGCTTCATGCGTCAGTCCGCCACCTCGCTCAATCCTTCGTGTTCCTAGGAGTACTCTTCGATCTCAAAGAGGCAACAGTCATGCCATCCCTAGAACGCATAGAGGATCATCTGCGCTCCGCTCAGTGTCCCTAGATCTAGCGGACGCATACGTTCACATCTCGCTTCATGCATCAGTCCGCCACCTCTTCAGTTTTCTATTAAACGGCACAGTGTTCGTGTTTCTCTGCTTCCCCTTTGGTCTAAATGCAGCTCTGCGGGTTTTCACTGCAGTTCTACGTCCCGTCCTCGCCTACCTACACCAACAAGACATCCGCATCCACGCCTTTCTCGACGACTGCCTTCTCCCACACCCCGATTCCGCTGCCCTCTCCAGCACTCTAAAGGACGTCGTCTCTTTTTCGTCACTTGGGAATGGGAATAAATTTCTCGAAATCTCGATTCCAACCCGCTCAATCCTTCGTGTTCCTAGGAGTACTCAGAGGCAACAGTCATGCCATTCCTAGAAAGCATAGAGGATTATCTGCGCTCCGCTCGTGCGTTTGCCCGCCTTTGTCTACACACATTCTGGGACCTTGCGTCCACCGTCGGGACCATCGACTCCTTTGCGGACCTAGTTCCCTATGGCAGGTGGATGGCTCGTCCGTTCCACCACTACCGATCCGATCTATGGGGAGATCCTTGCCTCACGTTAATTCTACCACCTCAGCCCCTCGATCCTCTCTTTTCCTTTGGACGTTTTGCGATGGTGGACGGACGTCACCAATCTCACCGCCACGGTTCCTCTTCACGAACCTCTTCCAGAAGTACACCTCTTCAGATGCATCCCTAACAGGTTAGGAGGTCACATCGACAATCTTATGTCAGGCACTTGGCCAAAGGGAATGATATTTCACATCAATCACTTGGAACTCCTTGTGGTCCTTCTGGGCCTTCGCCACTTCCAGGACCACGCAACAGGGCGGACGGTCCAAGTCCATACAGACAACACAACACAACAGTGGTCGCGTATCTACGAATGGGGAGGTGGGACTCGGTCCCTGTCCCTCCATCATGTCACTTCACAGATCTTCCAACTGTGCATTCAACTACGTGCCTGTCTTCTACCTCTTAACATCCCAGGATCATTAAATGTGATCGCAGACTCCCTTTCTCGGCGGAAATGAAAATTTTTCATTTTATACGGTCCTATAAATACATAATGATTACAGGCCTTACGTAGGACCATTTTGGCTGTCTAGAATAAAATAATCTTCATTCTTGCTTGGCCTGGAAAGAAGTGGTTCTGTTTCAAGTACCTTAATGTGTAAAAGTTAGACATTTCGGGGCTTCAGGTCCCCCTTTCCCAGTAGGAGTAGAAAATTTCATCTTCAATAGGTTTTTTCCCTTGTGTTTAGTGTGCCTCCCCAGCTCCGGCTAGGTAAATAACGGAGTTCTTTACATTCTCTGGAAGTAAGCTCGAGTTTGCGCACTCCTCAGCCTAAAAACAAAATACCCGCATGTACTGGGGGTGCGGAATGTTGACTTGTTTGCTGGTTAAAGGTCCTTGAAAAAGTTGTATCTGTCTTGGAAAAGTCCTTGAAATATACTGCTTGAATGCTTGAATGCTTTGAAGTCTTGTGTGAATCTTGTTTATTGTCGAGTGTTAGTTAGCATTAATATACATTACATCTTTTTTTTTGCAGTTGTGAAAATTTACAAGAATTAATATTGACTGAAAATCTGTTAGTAGAGTTACCGTCTTCAATAGGCCAGTTAGTACAGTTAACAAATTTAAATGTGGACCGAAATCGATTGACGGAGCTGCCACCCCAAATTGGAAATCTCGTTCACCTAGGTGTTTTGTCTTTACGGGACAATCGTCTCCAGTACTTACCACCAGAAACTGGCAAATGCAAAGAACTACATGTTTTAGATGTGTCTGGAAATAGGTGCGTTCATTTTTAGTAATGCTTATAATTTTTAGTGATGTTTATATTTTTTTAATGTTTATAATTGTGATAGGGAAAAAATGGGCAAGGAAAAAATTTAGTCAGGCCCGATTGACTAGTTAATTGTACAGTCCACTGATGTTATGTGCTATATAGATTGATTTTGATACAAGTATTTTGCAACTGAATTCTATGTCAACAGCATTCTGCAATATGAAGTTCTGCCAATAGTGAAGGTATTGGATTATTTTTCCAAAGCCTTCACGATAATAAATTGGCATTTTATTTTATGTGCTGAATAAATATTAACTAGAAATAAAATCCTGCAGCCAACCCATCCAACAGTTGTGGCTCTTGGATCCTGAATGCTGGCTTGGCACTCATTCCATATTTTGTTGAGGTTTTGTATGTCAAAGATGCATTGTTTTGTTTGTCTGTGTTCTGTTCTCTTTTCTGGTATTGTGGATATCGTTGTTAATTTTAGGATGAGCCAGAATTAGTCTCACTTGTCATTATTCCCAGTTCATTGTGTTTTCCATAGTGTTTATGTATAATAATGGGTACATCTTCCATTACGCATGTGGTAGGAGATAGTGCTGCACGGTATGTCGGTTCTTGGAGTATGGACGGTAAAAAATAATTAGGTTATTAGTATCGTTCTTTTTTAGCAGCTCCTTATTACCGCAGCAGCGCATGTAATACTGTGAATGGTTTTGGTGTGATGATGACCATTCACAATCGTAGGTTTACCTTCTTTTTCTTGATTTAACAGCTCTTTTGCTAACTTAATTCGTCCAAGTAGCACGTAGTTGGAGGTATTGGATTCTAAAAATCGGTAACTGCATGATAAGTGGTTGATCGTAGAAGTCTTACAAGTTTAAAATAACTACACTTTTACCACCAGATACATTGGAAACGTTGAAAGATACATTGAAAGAGTTTTCAAGAAAACTAACGTATATAGTGGTGTAAGTGCAATTTTTTTAATGTTATTGAATTCTGTACTCTGCACTGAAATCCGATCCTTCTGCTAGGAAATACTAGAACATCTAACAGTGTGGAATTAAGGCTTGAAGTGAAGACGTTTCTATATGCCATTTGGATGCGCATGCATGTGCCCTCCTTAAAGCATTGTGCGAAAAGGACCGCCATCTTTTTTCTAGCTAGCCACTGTGTGGCTGTGCTTCGCTGCTCTTCCCTTCTTCCACTCTCCATCTTCTGATACTTCTTCACCGCCGTCTTCCCTTTGGATTCCTCTTTCTCACCGTGGTAAGACCTTTTGACTCGCCGAAGACCACTTCTTCTTCGATGATCCCTCCTTTCCGCTGGCCCGTTAATTTTTTACTCTGCCATTGTCATCGATCCATCTCTTCAGGTCTTTTCCACACTCCTAGCAAGGCGAAGAAACCTGACCAGAACTTCACGTCCTCAAAGACTATGACTTCTCGTCGTTCATCTTCCACACCACTCGACCTTTGCAAGGCATTGGATCCAAGCCGAAGGGCATGTTTTCTATGCCTGTCTTCCGACATCCTTCCTCTAATCAACCAGATTCCTCCGCGTCGTATTACGCCCCATGATTGGTAAACTGCTCTATCACCGGCAATGATGCAGCTACAACACGTAGTTCCTGTCTTCCACCGTTCTTCCACTCTGCCTTTCCTGTCACGATTTTTTCTCAGGGCGATGCATCTTCCGATTCTCGCCCACTCGGCTTTCTCCTTCAGCGACGGGGACCCTGAAGGCACTCAGACCCTGCATGGCCCTCACTGCTGCCCCTTCCCTTCGTCACACCGTTCTTCCACTTCAGTGAACGACACCGCTACCACGATGCCGAAACCAACCAACCTTCATCGCTTCAGCTTCCAACCTTCACGGCAGTGTTGTCCATCTTCCAACTCTTAAAAAGAATCGGCATCATTCTTTACAAAGAGCCATAAAGTTACGCAAACAAAAAGCGTTGGCAAAACTCAATGCCTCACCCTCCAAATGTCTTATAACCCCAGGAAAGTTTCCATCTTATTCCACACTCACCAGATCTTGTCTTGACTTGCCCATGGCTCGCCCCAGTAGCTCGTTAAAGTCATCACCCGCATCATCTTTATCTAGTTCTTCATCAAGCTCTTCATCGTTTTCGTCGTGTTCTTCCGACTATCCGACGCCAACTAACAAAGGAAATTAAAAAACAACTCGTTGCTAAAGAGTGGAACAAGTGAAGTCTGCTTCTAACACCAGTGTTGCCAGCATGGCTACCCAAACTTCGCAAGCTCAAGCTTGCTTTCCCACTAAAAGTGTACCACCATTGGATGGTCCTTCACCAGCAAAGAAACACACCAGTGATCACGCTTTGTCATCATTCTTAACATTGTCGCCTTCATCAGTTTCTCCGTCTGATGCCAACGCAGAGACACCCAAAGAACTTGGGAATCATTCCAACAGCAAAAGAAAAACCAACAACCAACTAAACCCGTAACAGCACAAGTAAATCCGTCACACCCACAAGCCCCACTAATTCTAACTCGGTCGCCCAAACTGTTCATGTTCAAGAGTGTAATGTAATCTTCACTGAGAACACACCTCAACCGGTTGATCCATCATTATCGACGGAACAACTCCCCCTCTTCACTTTCAGCAAAGTCTCGCCCACAGTTTTTCGGCCTGGACAATGCCTCCCTTTCTGACACAGGTGAAAGCCCACCGAACTTCGCGCCATTCCCAAGATTTTATGACGTGCCATCCGTAATGATCTTCATCTCTTAAAATCCAAAGTGACTTAGTCAGACAAAAACTTACCACCGATACACAACTTCATCAACAAACTCTTAGTTCAACTCTCCACTTCCCAGAACTGAATTAATAACTCTCGAACGAGAATTCTCTCCTAAAAGAAAAAGTCACCCACCACAAACTGTAGCGGCGCTTACAGTGTCTTGAGGTGCCTACTGTCAATAGCACCGTCATCTGGCGAAGTTGTAGTTTGGTGTGAATAAATCGTAAATGGCGGTTTTTACTTTTTCGCAAAAACAGCATAGCGTGTCTACTGCACGGTTAAGAGAAGAGCGTCAACGTCCTAACTAAACTTTTATGACCTATCTATCACGGTTTACTGCCACCACGATGGGAATTTGGTTTAATTGCCTACTTAAAAGTTAAAATAAAAATTGGTTTGTAATTAAATAACCCTTGCAAATTAGATCGGACTCGGAAGTCAAACTGTTGTTTAAAACAACTTTCTTTTCTGTTTTAATTAAACATGACAAGTTATCATACAACACGAAGTAACTAGTTGGTTACAAATGAAAGATAGCTTTGAATTGAAAGCACTTGATTTACATTTAAATCGGCACGTT
The DNA here is from genome assembly GCA_023313725.1 of Lithobius niger. Lineage (NCBI taxonomy): Eukaryota > Metazoa > Arthropoda > Chilopoda > Lithobiomorpha > Lithobiidae > Lithobius > Lithobius niger. Next base: position 8,056 of record JAHWFP010058175.1, read on the forward strand.
GAACAAAATAAAGTTTACCACAAAATTTTGACTAGAAAAGTCGGTTAAGCTATCACAGCTTTATAAGTTACAACATGACCCTTGCGGAATGTAAAATAGTCTTTTGAAAGACGTTAGCAACTCTTGCACTAAAATCACTTCAAATATCACACTGAATCTAGATTAGCATTATAAGGAAAACTACCTTTCGAAAGCTCTGCTTCGACGATAACATACGCTACATCTCAGTGATCTTAGATTATTTGATGAACACTGAGTTCATAAATAAGAAAAAAAGCTGGATTTTAGGAAGGGGAAACCCTTAAATTATGGGCGCCCTAGACCAGAAATGCCGATGGCGTTTTGGGTACCCATAAGTTCACTCGAAAAGCTAGATGTTTAAAATCTATGACTAAAAATTTAGAAATGCTGTTCCAAAAATTAAATTAAATTTAAACTAGTTACTATCAAGAACTACTACCTTGCCCGGCATGGCAACGCTGGACAGGACATCTCTGCTCCGACCGCCGTAGTGACCTCTAATCGTTGAGCTATGCTATCGATTGCCTACTGGGGCCGAGTTTTATATCTGCTGCTTAGCAGCCATGTAGTGGGAAACCGCGGCACTGTAGGAGAGCGACGGGAGGGTGGAGCTGGGTAGAGGGAGACCTCAGGAGGAGGAGAGACTGACTCAGACCGGCCAGGCTGGCAATACCGGAAGTGGGCATGGCAGCGCGGACGGGCAGAGGGTAGCTTTGCAGTCTGAGTGGAGGGGAAAGTGAATACTGCATTTTGGTTGGACGGGAATTGTAGGAGCTTGAAGAGCAAAGGGAATTGCCGACTTTTGGGCATTAGAGGCCATGTTTTGAAAGTGCAACTGAGTTTGGAACTCGTAACAACGTAAATAGGCCTACAAAATAAAATATAAAAAATACTATATTACGTATCGCAACTATTGAAGGAGGGGGGGGGGGACGGAGTTTGATGCTCAAAATTAAACTGTTTTTAATTGAAGGAATAAGGCTACTATTTTGCATTCGGATTGAGGCCACTATGGTCGAAGCCCTGAAATAAAAATACAAGATACACACTAAAAATGTCCGGTAAAATAATTGAAGTTGTGTTTGCCATTTTGAACAAGGTAGAGTTCATGAGAAAAGGTTATGTTCATAATTGCTTTTATAAAAGCTTAGGCAAAAGATTAAAAAAAACCAGCTTGTGTTCAAAATGCTATAACGCATAAAATTTAAAGTGTATTATCGCAGCCGCAAATAATAACATGAGAGTAGTCGAAGTTTTCATGGTTGCTAAAATCGTAACCTTAGTAAAAATAAAAACGTAGAGTACTGGTACATCAAACAGGTAAGCTAGAACAACACTAAGCTAGTCGGCTTTATGCCAGGAAACAAATTCGAAAGTACAAGTAAATATTTACAAGTAGTTTTTGGGAAAATGGCGACTTGAATTCCGTGCGTCAGCGCTCAGTTTGAGTACTTTTTCAAACTGCTGTAGTGAACGAAGTATGTTGAAATTTAAGGTTTTGTTTTCGCAGGATCACAGATAAAGTTCAGGTTTATTAAATGCTGAAAACCAGAGTCGTTTAAGTCCATTTTCCATGAAGATAAAGAATTTTAAAGTTGGAGGTGAAGCAAATAGGCCCAAGAGTTTTTGATTTTTGGTACCGGTTTGCCTAACAAAACTTTGGTTGTCGCTAGCCAACTTCAAAACCCAATTCCTGTCTGCCTTATTGCCTAGTGCCAACCGTAAGTGGAGATCACAGCTCTACCTTCTATGGACGCCTTATTATGGGCGCTGCCCACACCGTGCCAGAATTCTGTTTAAAAACTAACGCAGATCTCATGACCCACACCACCAAATTCCATCCGGTCCGGACCCTCTGAAATCCCACAAGCCTATGAGAACGGGCCCCCATCACCCCTTTAGACACTCCCCCCGCATTCATCAACCTTGTTTGACTTAAGTCAAGCCATCATCACTTCAACTTGCTCTGCCCAAAGAACATGACAACGTCATGAAAGGTTGGATCTCAGCAAACAACGCCCTTCCGCCAGAAGCTTACACAGCACTATCTATCTGGTAATTTGACCATGTGGATTCCTTCACTCCCTGCTTCGAAAGTATGAAACATGCCTCAGACCATAAAACCCGAAAGCTCCCATCCGCAGACTGTTGGTTAAGAGCCAAAGGTTTTGCATTCACATTCACCACCCGTCCTTAAATCCGCACACACTGACCTCACCGTGCTGAACCAGATGCCGGGGAATTGGAACCCTTCTCGTATTTCTATCACCTCTGTCTCCAAACCGAATGTTGTCACACCTCTCTCCATTGGATCTCACCATCAAAAAAAACTCTCCTGCAGTGCTTAACCTCTTCAAAAAAAAAAGTCCTGACCCAATCTGGAAACTGACTGGAACCACTCCAGGCTACCCCTCATTCCTGGCACTGGTTCTGGCTCTTCATCAACCTCTTGTTTTTCTACGCCTCGAAAGTCTTCCATGCAGCCATCTTCACATAAAATTCTCCATCAAATCAATATTCAATTAATTTCATCACCAACTGCAACTCCAACCAATTGCAAGCCTCATCATTGAACCACAACCGTCATGAAGAGCCACCTCACTATCACAATTTTTTTTTCTGAGCGCCCAAATGCCTCGATTGTGTAGATCTCGCCGTTTTCTTAACAATCGTCCAAATCGGTCAAACCCTTCGACATTTAATAGCCATCCATAATATCTACCTCTTGGGGAAGCCCAAATACGAAAATTCCATCTAGAAGACCCACAATCAACAATTAATAATCACTCAAAACCAACCGTAGCGCTCCATCATGGCCGCCATTATTGAAGACTTGTACTCATGTATTTTGATTTTATCCTTTCTATTGTAGGGCAAAAAGCCCGAAATCACTAGCTTAGTTGTAGTTTAGGAGGGGCTTCCGTTTATGGTACTTAACCTTACATACATGTGGATACAGACAACCATTTTTAAGTGTGATATTTTTTATGTTTGAACGATCGCAAGCCTTATGAAAAATTTCCACTAAGATCAAAACGTTGTCCCTTAATTTTAAAGTTAAACATCCAAATTAACTTCATGCCTTTTAGCATTCAACTGAGCTAGATTACTTATCTATTTATTTAACCTTTTTATATAATCTTTTTACCCCCAGAAACGCTGCCATTAGTCCGAAATAATTCGAAATTGGCATTCTACCGGACACAAATTTTAGTGTATATATGTTTATTTTAGTTCTCCTCTAAAACCTGACTACGTTGCTACTAGCTTGTCCTACTATTAAAACCAAAAGATACTTAAAAAGATCTGTTCCCAAAGCAATCCGAAAGTCAAACTGTGCCTAAAACTTCGAATTCTCCTCTCCCCCCCCCCCCAGTCAAAACTAGTTGTGCTGTATAACACTGCAGTTTACCGTTAAAGCTTGTTAAATTTAATAGTAATGCTTCATGCATTACCCAAGCCAAAGTGCCAAGCTTTAACCAAAGCCTATTCACGTTGCAATCATGTAAAATAGTTAATAGTCCATATCTCAAAGCAAAGGCCTTTTCCCAAAGTTGAAGAGTTTTAAACTCAATTGGGCCTGTCTTTAGTCATTCCCTACTCCTTCAAACGGCTCTGCAACGAAACCCTTTGTCCCTCCGACTTCTCCCACTTTCCATTGTTCTCCGGGCCCTCAGCCAATCAGACCCCGCAGCTCTCCTGCCCGTCCGTGGGAACTTCCGGTCTCTAGCATAAAAAGCTTCCTCACCCCTCCCTCCTGAGCACAGCTCACAGATCTCTCAAGCTAGAAGGGTCACGCCAGTCGGGAGTGGAGACGTCACGTCCGTAGGGTGCCATGCCGGGCAAAATGGCAGTGGTTCGTATGTTTGTAGTTAGCTTTTGAAAATTTAATATAGGACCCCCCCAAGTCTAAATTCATAGTTTAAACTTTAACTTAAACTCTCTAGCTTAGAGGAAATTGTGGTGGTGACGCCTTAAATGGCATATTAAGTTCTCCCACCCCATAACGTCAGTGGTTCTTTTACTAAAAACCAAAACTTTTCTTATTTGTTTTAAATGTAACTTTAATCCAAATAACTGACGGTTTGATCTTCGTGTGGGATTCATTGGTTAATTCACTCCAGACGTACTTTATAAGCAGTGGCGGATTTAAGGAACTGGGGGGGGGGGGGGGGCAAAGCCCAAAAAGGTCCCCCGCCCTCCTGAAATTCTGGGGACTTTTTTTTTTTTTAGCTAGTTGTAACCCAACAACGTTCTTTGTTATTAGTTCTATTTTACTACTGATGCTTGGGGATGCCTTGCCCTCCCCCCTACCCTTCCGTTAAATCCGCCCCTGTTTATAAGTAGCCGCGGCTTTTATAATTTGAGGAGTTGACTTCTAATCAGCAACTCTGGGAGTTTTAAGGCTCTGTGTTATCACTTAGAAACAAAACTGTGAAACGGTTGATCTTTCATGCGTGTTTGAAACTTACTGTTTGATAGACTAACCAGCCTGGGCTGTTCAGTCTTGCGGACGACTCAAGTGAGCGTTTAGTATCGCTTTTTCTATTCGAAAATTTAATTGATTGTACATTTAAAACACAAGTGTCGTTTTGTTGTAGCGTGTGAATTACGAAATGTAAATTCAAACTTGTTGGTTCTTCATAAGAATTTATTCAAAAGCTTTTCGTGCAAACTAAATGTGAAATGTGCTTTTCATTCCCTGTTATAATAAAACCAGGAGTTTTTAACTAAAGTTTTGCTAAATGATTAATTGTTTAAGTGTAAAATAAATATGTAGCCCATCTTTAGTTTTAGGTCTTGATAAACAGTTAAATTCCATCGCTGGTGGCAGTGAAATACCAGCAGTATTAAGGTTAGGCCCCTTTAAGTAGGACCTGACGCTCCATCCCCCATGCTGGGACTGTAGCCCATGCTGTGCTTATGCCGTAAAAGTCGATATAATCACCGCTACACCTTAAACTGAATCTCCGTGTCAAACCAGGAAACCGGGGGCGTTACAAGCACCTCAGCCGTCGTAGCGTCCGCCGTTACAACTGGTGGCAGTGGCGGGATGAACAGGTGCTGTTAACGTCAAGCGTTTCCCCTCCTGCTATACTACAGTCCAAATACCTAAAAGGATGCAAGCCACTTCCAACTAGACATCTGTGGTCACAACAACACGACCACGAAGATACCTGTGACTACATTACACAAAGTCACGAAGCAGATGGTACTAAAGTTATAAAATAGTACAAACACCGCCTAGCAGCTCCAACAACTGATGGCGCCGGGAAGCAAAAGCTGCCGCTTCCAGTAGAGGCCCTCCTGCCTTGAGATGTCTCCCCCAAACCTGATGCTGTAGGAGGAACCCGGTGCCAGGTGCTACGTTCAGCCAAGCCATGGATTTTGTGTGTACCCGCCTAGTCCCCGTGGATTTGACCGCTAGTGACGATCGGTTCCAGAAATCAGTTCCGGACTTCCCGTACTACGGTGGAAACAGGAACAGACTGACCGTACAGTGATTGTACAACATTGGGTAAGTGTACATGAGATATGCTTAGAGGCTGGCAAGCCGTGTGTTGTAGTTGATAGCATTTATGCAATTAAGCTATTCATATACCAGAGTGCTAGAGGTCTTGAAAGTGTATTTTTTGTGTGCAATCTTACTGAATTTGGGAGAAATGTTTTTTAAGTAATTCGCTCTGCTCAAAATTAACGTTAAATTTTATGCGGCTGCATTTAATTTTTGTTTCATTCATGAAAGCTTCATTTTGAAACCACGTTAAACCTAAAAATGTCCGAAATGGAAGAATTAGAAGAAATCATCTGTGATTTGCAAAACAAGGATTTAAAGAAAGCTTGTTTAAACCTAGGCTTTACCGTTAGCGAGTCTAGAGCCGAGTCACAGAAAATCTTACGAGCAGCCCTCGAAGATGGTAAACTAGATTTAAGTGAACTTTCCAATGCACTAGCTAACGCTATTGAAAGGAGAGAAGCTATTTTTGCCAAAAAAGAATTGGCCGTTAAGGAAAATGAACTTTTTCTGAAAGCAGAAGAATTAAAGTTAAGAGCCCTCGAAGTGGCGGATGCAGAAAAACGCCGGGCTCATGAATTAATCTTTAAAGACAGGGTGGCCGCTCTTGAAGCCCAAGAAAGGGACCAAGAAGCCCAAGTTAACGATCGTGCCAGTGCTATGGAACTAGCCATACTGGACAAGCAGCTAGAACTTGCAAAGCTAAACGCTGCTTCTTTAAGTCTTAACCCTGCTCCAAACGGAGCTAACGGCGCTCCCCCAGAGCCAGTTCATAAACATGGTAAAGTTGCCGATGTAGTTCGTTTGGTAAATAGGTGGAAATAAATCAACAGTTTCCTTAAGATTTTTGAAAGAACTATGGTTAGTCAGAAAATTCCTAGAGACCAATGGGTCACGGAACTTCAACCCGTCGTCGGTGAAGTGCTCATTAAAGTTTGTGATCAGCTTTCAGACGCTGAAATGCAGGACTACGAATTAGTCAAAAATAAATTGCTTGCCCGTTTTGTACAGACTAAAGAGTCTTTGCAAACTCAGTTTCGTTCATTAGAGAAAGAACCGGAAATGCAATATCACAATTATGCATTAGAGTTAGAAACTCTTTTCATCCGTTGGTTAACTTTGGCTAAGGTTAACCGTGACTATGACAAACTTGTCAATTTAATGCTTTTGGAACAATTCTACAAAGCTTGCCCTACTCAACTTAGGAAATGAATCTCTGATCAAATTAAGTTAAAGACTCGGGCTGAAGCGGCCCAGTTATGTGATGAATTCACTACTCGAAATAAGCAGATTTCTAGTGACGCTGCTTCTTGTCCTGTCAAAGCACCAACTGCTGCTGCTACGACAGCCCAAGATTCTAAACCTTCCAACAACCAACGTGGTAACAACAATTGTAACCACAACAGGGCGGCTAAACCGGCTGGTTCCGTTGAGGTGAAAACTGACCCCCCAAGTGGAAGTTCAGCCACCTCCAACAACTCAAATCCCGAGTTCGACAAGCCACGTATTACTGGCAATTGTTATTATTGTAATAAATCCGGACATAGACGCAGTGAATGTCTTATCCGAATGGCTGACGAAAAGGCCGCAGCCGCCGCAGATTGTAATTTTATCAGTCATGCCCCACCCGATATTGTTTTATCAAAACACATTCATGAATAGTCTGTGAACGGCCAAAAATGCTGTGTTTTGCGTGATACTGGTTCTACACACGATGTAATCACACGTGAACTCGTAAAACCCGACCAGTTGACTGGAGAGTACACTCATTGTCATAATGCTCTTACCGATAAGACGACCGCACATACTATAGCCTTAATTGCGGTTCAGACCCCATACGGAGCTATACAAACAGAACCTCTCGTTTCTGACCACGTGGGCCCCCTGTTTTCTGTTTAACCTGCCAGAAGAATGGTAAATCTGGACAGAGGTTTGTTGCCCCAATGGTGCTAGTGCCCATGGACGTGGAGCCCTTTAATCGTTTTATTGTAGATATTGTTGGCCCCATCAGACCCTCTAGTAGAGGTGGTTTTAAATATGTTCTCTCTCTCCTCGATCCGGCAACGAAGTTTCCCGAGGCCGTGCCCCTTAAAGAGGCCAACAGCCAAAGTGCTGCCAACAGCCATTTAATGGTGCTGGTGCTGGTTCTTCTTCTTCCTTTTTCCTTCTTCTTTCTTCTTCTGCTGCTGCTTCTTCTGCTTCTGCTTCGAGTTCAAAAGGCCACTAAAGTCGGCAATTCCCTTTGCTCTCATAGCTGCCAATATTCCCCTCCAACCAGATTGCAGTATTCAATTCCCCATCCACTCAGAACGCAAAGCTACCCTGCCTGTCCGCGCAGTCATGCCCCCCCCCCCCCCCTCTCCTACAGGTCTGCCCTTTCCCTCTACCTTGACTGCCAAGCAGCAGGTATAAAACCCAGCTTCAGGAGACATTCGTTAGCACAGCTCAGAAATCTCAGCGGTAGCTACGCCGGTCAGGAGTGGAGATGTCACAGTCCGATTGTTGCCATGTCGGGCAAAGGTAGTTGGTTCGTATAACTTAGTTTAAATTGAAAGTTTATCTTTTGGACTCTTAATTCAAAATGTATAGTTTAATTTTAAATTAACCTTTAGCTTTGAAAGCCATCGGCATTTAGGACGTTAACGGCCATAACATAAGGGTTCACGGTCCCTTCCTAAAAACCAGCGTTTATTCACCGTTTCAGTAATCTAATTTAATGTAAACAAAGGTCAGTTAGATTTGCAGAAGCGCAGTACTTCATGGAGTGTACATCCCTTTTCTAACGTGATATTCTGATGGGTACGGTTTGATCTTGTGGGAGTACCATTCGAAACAGCTGTAAGTTAAGGTCTACTTTTATAAGTCAGCTGCGGCTGTTTGTAAATTAGAGGGCTCTTTTGTGAAATCCCCGTTGCCTAAATCTCTTTCTAATTTGAAATTGTTAGAACTCAAACTAAGTTCCCGTGTACGAATTTAATGTTAAATTCACGAAATGTTTTAAACCTAAAAACTAAGTTGTAAATAACAAGCCCAATTTGTAAAGTGTAACCTTTTTAAATTGTCTGTTCAAAATAAAACCAGAAGTTTTAAACGCCAGTTTGTTAAGACAAGTCTCTTTAGTTTCGCTTAGCTAGCCTTTTCCCACCTTGGTGGCAGCGTTACCCTCTTATTATTACTAGTTAGCCTACATTAATAGGACCTCGAAGCTCCATCCCTATGCCGGGACTGTAGCAGTTGTGCTGTTTTAACTAAAAAGTACTCGGTCAACCAAATAAGTCAGATCCAGTTACACCAGGCGCCGGCGATGCTACAAGCACCTACTCCGTCGTAGCATCCGCCGTTACAGGGGTTTAAAAAATCGAGTAGAAAAGCAAATCGAAAACGATTTTAGGATAGTAAAAACTGATTTTAATCAAGTTAAAATTGTCGTTTTTTTAGCTTAGTGTATGTAACTAGGAAAAAGGGGACTGCTAGTGCCCAGACCTTTTTCACCAGTCTTTATTTTTTGAATGGAAACATTCACATGGAACGTTTTAATCTAAACTATGGAGTTTAAATCTTCATTCACGATATAGCATTGTGCACAATGTTTATTGACTGTTTGCCGTATTTTCACCTTAGATAAAAAGAATTAACTGCCTCAATATCAACTCCAACTAATGTAAATATGGCCTTGCATCTGTTTTAAACTCTCACTATTTTTACCTAATTAATCTAAATTAAACAGCGCTACCTCTTGGTCCTGTGCAGTGCGTGCATCTCCGGTAAAAGTACTGATTTATTCTCACCCTGACAGTCAAAGATCCTTCAAACTGCTCCAAGAGTAGCTCCTCCCACTTGCTATTGTTCTCAAGAAGGTCCTCAGCCAATCACGCACACCAAGCTCTCCTACGCGTCCGCCGTTACTCTCTCAGGATCCGGCCCTCCTCTATAAAACTTCTGGTCACAAATAGGTCGATGGACAGCCAAAACGAAAGCCAATAGTCACTATGCCGGTCAGGAGGTAGAGATGTCACTTCTATACGTTGCCATGTCAGGCAAAAGGTAATAGCTGAACTTGTTTAAATGTAGAAATTTTAATTTAGGCCTACAACTCTAAATTAATAGTCTTAACTGTAAATAATTTTGATTGACTTTAGTAACATTATGGGAATGCAAATTTCGGCATTTTAGGCTTAGTCTCTCCATAATCTTCAGGGTTCACGGTCCCTCTACTAAAAACCAGCTTTCTTACTTTTGACTTAAATGTTAAAATTAATATATGATTCATTGAATCTACTGTAATTGTTATCAAAGCAGTCTTCTTGTGAAAACTTGATTACAGTAAAAGTACAATCTTTATTTGTAACTTTTGACTACTTGCAATAAGTGCGACCCTGTTGCGAGTTCACTGTTGAACAAACCTTCTTTACTAAATGGAAATGTAAACTCGCGTAAGAGTTTTTGTTTCATTTAAACAATGCCGAACTTGTAAAAAGTATTCTATTGTTCTTAAAACTTGTTTATTTGCGAAACATATTAACCTGATAATTTTAGCAATTCATTGTCCTCAATGGAATGATCTCTGGAGGTTTTTCGGTTGTGTGTATCCGCCTGCTTGTGTAACGGCGGACGCTATGACGGCTTAGGTGCTTGTAACTCCCCCGGTTTCCCTGGTGGACGTGGAGTATCAGCTTGAGGTTTAACGGTGTTTTCGACGACTTTTCACGTTCATTAGCACAGAATGGGCAACTGTCCCAGCATGGGGGATGGAGCGCCGGTCCTAATTAAAGGGGCCTAACCTTCAACTGTCAGTAATCGCTGCCACCAACGGTGGATTTAACTGTTTAACTAGCTAAAATGAAATGATGGGCTACATATTTATATTTTACACTAAAAGACAATCAATCTAGCAAACGACTGAAGCTTAAAACTCCTGGTTTTATTTATGCAACAGAGAATAAAGAACACTTTACATTATAGTGTGCTTCTAAAAGCTTTTGAATACCAATGACTTAAAGGCAACAAGTTCAAATTTACAACAAGAAATTCTCAATTCAGACCTACAACACTTGTGTTTGGAATAAAAGTTTAAATTTTCACATTAGAAAAAGTAATCGTAGGTGCTCCCGGAGACACCCGCAAGACTAAACAGCCGCAACTGATAGTAGTCTATCTGACACTATGTTTCATACATGATCAACCGTCCACAGTTATGTTTCTAAGTTTTCCAAGTACAAAAGATCAACCTCCTTTAGTTCCCGCAGAAACTGTTCTAAGAAATAAAAAGCCCGGCAATTTTACACTTAGGCATCAGTATGTTTCCGTTGACTTCCACAAAGATCAAACCGTCAATTAGTTTAGATTAAAAATCCATTTAAAATAAACTGGAAAAGTGGTTTTTAGTAAGAGAACCACTCTGACGTTATGGGGTGAGAGAACCTAAGATGCCGCTACAGGCGTCGCCACCATAATTTCCTACAAGCTAGAGAGTTAAGTTTACATTTAAACTAAAATTTAGAATATGGAGGTCCTAAAGTAAACTTTTAAAAGCTAAACTACAACATACGAACCACTACCATTGTGCCCGGCGTGGCATTCTCCGGACATGGCGTCTCCACTCCCGACTAGCGTGACCCTTCTAGCTTGAGAGGTCTGTGAGCTGTGCTAACGATTGCGTTCTGGGGCTGGGGTTTTATACACATAAGCAGAAGTTCGCGTGGACGGGCAGGAGAGCTGCGGGGTCTGATTGGCTGAGGGCCAGGAGAACAATGGAAAGTGGGAGGAGAAGTTTGAAGGAGTAAGGACATGTAAAGATGGGCCTGATTTGAGTTTTACTCACTTGAACTTTGGGAAATAGACCTTTACTTTGAATTGTTGATTATGGAATGAATACTTACATGTTTGCAACGTGAATAGGCTCTGGTTAAAGTTAATACTTTGGCTTGGGTAATGCATAAGGCATTACTATTTAATTTTATAAGCTTTAACTGAAAACTGCAGTGTTATACACAACTAGTTTTAGCTGGGCGGGGGGGGGGGGGGGTTTGAGGATTCGAAGTTTTTGCACAGTTTGACTTTCGTATTGGTTTGAACCGACCTTTTATAAATATCTTTTGGCTATTAATTGTAGATCAAGCTATCAGTAGCATTCGGTAGGTCTCCGTCGGGTTTAGAGGAGAACTAAAACAAACATATACACTGAAAATTCGTGTCCGGTAGAATGCCGATGTCGAATTACGTTGGACATATGGTAACGTTTCTGGGGGTAAAAAGATTATTATAAAGTATAAATGCGGTTAAATAAACTAGCTTAGTCGGATGCTATAACGCATGAAGTAACTGGGAACATTTAACGTTTAATTTGGAAGTTAAAATTGATCGTTGTGGAAATTTTTCATATGGATTGCGGCCGACAAACACAAAAAATATCACTCTTCAAAATGGTTGTCTGTACATGAAATCGAGGTTAAGTACCTGCGCAGAGGAAGCCCCTCCTAAAATGCAACTAAGCTAGTGTTTGTAGCTTTTTGCCTAAATAATAGGAGTAATAAAATCAAAATACATAGATACAGGTTTCAATAATGGCGGCCATGATGGAGCGCTGCGGTTGGTTTTGGCGATTTTCAATTGTAGATTTGGGGATCTTCTAGATGGAAATGAAATGCATGAAATGCACCATGAAAAGCACCGACACTCAAGACTAGAACGCTTCGTCTGCAATCCAAGACAGCTGCAAATGCCACTTGTCCGCACCTCGTTCGCCACGACACTTGCTTCGCGACAACTGCTTTCGCGACACAATGCTGCAACACCGTCCCTCGTTCCGGCTGCTGCCTCACCCACCGCCACACGGACCACTGCACTGTGACTGAGGTTGGCACTAATGACCAAGTTGTCGACGCGCCATTAAGCCTCATTTCCCCCCCCCCCCCCTCACCCACCGCCTGACCTTGCAGCCCTCAAGGATACCTCCGGCAAGCAAAGGCCTTCTTCCGGGAAGCGAAAAGGAAGCTACAGACGCTTCGTCTCTCCGGGGAACCTCCAACACCAACTCCCATCGACCTTTCCTCGAAGTCGTCTCGCCGTGACTACAGTGTAACTCGCTGCGAAGCTCTCCTCCTAGTCGATTGGGTATTCCGGCAACACGCAAGATCGCATCCATCTTGCACCTCATCGGTGAAAAGAGCTGACACTCAAGACTAAGACTGGGTTGCTTCAAGGACAAGCCACGACAATTGAAAACGCCAGTCGCCCGCCCCTCCACCTGGAGCCAAGCAACGCAGACTTGTGGCGCCACAAGCCTTCGCAACACCTGCTTTCGCGACTCCTGCTTTCGCGACAAAGGAAGTCACGACTCCGTCCGCTCCCGCCAAGCACATGCAGTTCACAGACGACAACAAGGAAGACCCCATTCCCCTGGTTTTTCGTCTCAAGACAGTGGAAGAAACCGTACCAGACTGCTTCCTGTACAAACCATCAACCGTGGTCTCAGGACAGGCTTTGGATTTTCCTTCGCGACAGAGATGCCAAACCACGCAGCCTTTTAGGACAATCAACGACACTTCTCACCTGCCTCCTCCGGAACGGCGGTTTCCTGCTGAGCAAAGGCGAACCCCTACAACTACACACAAAACCACCAGCACCACGCCCCGACCGCGAATCAAGCTGTGCCTTTGCATAAGCCTTCGCGCCGCCTCACAAGCCGACGTATTGAACACAACAATCAACGCCGAGTTCTAACAGCAACGGGATCTCTCTTTACCTCTATGCAGTTCAAACACAAGAAACGACGCCTCACAGAATGCAGACCGTCTTCCCCTTCACCCTCGTCGTCGCCGCTTTCACTTGCGTTTCAACGGCCTTCGTCACCACTGCCTTCCAACGAGAACATTCCATCGCCACGGGACTCGAGCGTCCATCCTGTAAACAAGCGATACCGAAAGACTCCTGTTTTCGGGAAAAATTAAAATTTTTTTTCTTGGAGCACCCAAATGCCTATCTCGCCGTTTTTTTTAATAATGGTCCGATTCGTACAAACTCTTCGACATTCAACAGCCTGTCCAAATACAAGACTCTTGGGGAAGCCCAAATCCGGACTTTCCACCAGGAAGTACCAATAATTCACGTTTGAAGATCACCTCAAAGCCACCTCCTTCATCATGGCCGCCATTGTAAAACTCTGTATTTATGTATTTAATTTTATACCTTCTATTTTCGGGCATAAAGCCCCATACACTAGCTTAGTTGCAATTTAGGAGGAGCTTCTTCTGTTCCATGTACAGACAAACATGTTTGAAGTGTGATATTTTTATTGTGTTTGAACGATCGCAACAACTATGAAAAATTCCAACTTAGATGAAAACGTTGCCTTTCAACTTTAAGGTTAAAAACCTCAAATTTAACTTTATGCGTCTTAGCATACAACTAAGTTAGACTATTTTTTCATTTATTTAGCCTTTTATAATAATCTTTTACCCCCAGAAACGCTGCCATTAGTCCAAGTAATTAGACATCGGCATTCTACCGGACACGATTTTTTCAGTGTATATATGTTTATTTTAGTTCTCCTCTCAGCCCGACTGGACCCAACCAAATGCTACTGATAGCTTGAACTACTATTAAAAGCAAAAGAATTTTTAAAAAGATCTGTTCCAAACAATTCCGTAAGTCAAACTATGCAAAAACTTCGAAAATCCTTTTTGCCCCCCTCCCCCGCCAAAACTAGTTGTGGTGTATAACACTACAGTTTACAGTTAAAGCTTACAAATTTAATAGTAATGCTTTCTGCATTACCCAATGCCAAGTATCAAGCTTTAACAAGAGCCTATTCACGTTACAAACATGTAAATATTCAATCCGTAGCCAATAATTCAAAGTAAAGGCCTATTTCCCAATGTTCAATTGAGTAAAACTCAAAACAGGCCTGTCTTTTCCGTTTACATGTCCCTACTCCTTCAAACGGCTCTGCACCCAGTCCCTTTGTTCAACCGACTTCTCCTCCCACTTTCCATTGTTCTCGAGGCCCTCGGCCAATCAGACCCCCGCAGCTATCCTCGACGTCCGCGCTTTCCCTCCTCTCCAGCATAAAACCCCAGCCCCAGAATGCATAGTTAGCACAGCTCACAGATCTCAAGCTAGAGAAGGGTCACGCCAGTCGGGAGTGGAGACGCCATGTCCGTGGGATGCCATGCCGGGCAAAATGGCAGTGGTTCGTATGTTTGTTGTTAGCTTTTGAAAATTTAATTTAGGACCCCAAGTCTAAATTTTAGTTTAAAAACGTAACTTAAACTCTCTCTAGCTAGGGAATATTATGGTGGTGACGCCTGTAGCGGCATCTTAGGTTTCTCACCCCATAACGTCAGAGTGGTCCTCTTACTAAAAACCAACTCCTTTCTTATTTGTTTTAAACATTAATTCAAATAACTGACGGTTTGATCTTTGTGTGGGATTCATTGGTTATTCACTCCAGACGGACTTTATAAGCAGCCGAGGCTTTTATAATTTGAGGAGTTGACTTGTAAACAGCAACTCTGGGAGGTTTAAGGCTCTGTTTTATCACTTAGAAACAAAACTGTGAAACGGTTCATCTTTCATGCGTGTTTGAAACATACTGTTTGATAGACTGTAACCAGCCTGGGCTGTTCAGTCTTGCAGACGTCTCAGCTGAGCGTTCAGTATTGCTTTTTATATTCGAAAAATTAAGTAGTTTTATTCTGAAACACAAACAAGTCAAAACTTGTAAACTTGTGAAACCGAATTACTTGTTGTAAATTCAATCTTAGTGCTTTTAAATATTTTTATTTCAAAAGCTCTCGTGCAAACATAATGTAAAGTGTAGTTTTTCATTCTCTGGTGTTATAATAAAAACCAGGAGTTTTTAACTTTAGTTCGTTTGCTAGTTGATTAACTGTTTAAGTGTAAATAAATATGTAAACCATTTTTAGTTTAGCTCTTGATAAACGGTTAAATTTCCATCGCTGGTGGCAGTGAAATACCAGCAGTATTAAGGTTAGGCCCCTTTAATTTAGGACCCTGCGCTCCATCCCCCATGCTGGGACAGTAGCCCTTGCTGTGCTTATGCCGCAAAAGTCGCAATAATCACTGCAACACCTTAAGCTGAATATCTGTGTCAAACCAGGAAACCGGAGGCGCTACAAGCACCTGAGCCGTCGTAGCGTCCGCCGTTACAATCCGCATCCTTTCGCAACATATTACCCAACAACGCTTCTTTGTCGCGAAGGCGGCTCTGCGATTTGGCACGAAAGCTCAAGCCTCGTTTTGACATCCTGCCCTTCCCCTGTTCCTGTTCCCGTATTGGCTGTTAACGCAGCCTCCACCGAACCAAGATCGCACTCCTGGTCGCGAAGGGGACGATCATCCAACGCTACACCCAGGCCGGGGGTTTTTTACAGCACTTCAAATGGAAACGCTGGAAACAATTCGAATTCCGCCAGCTGCTATTCTGCCTGAACGCTACCCCAAGAATTTTCACGATCGAATTTGCGTCCAATCTTTGATTACATGTTGTCGTCTCAATCAAGTTTTAAAGCAAGCAACTGCGTCAAGACTCAGGGCCTCATTCGTGCGAAGAGCCAACAATCGAAGGGGTAAACCAAGATAAAAGCCGCTTACACCTCTTGCTGTTTGTCTCGACCGTGGCTAACCCCACGTCTCGAGTGAAAATCAAGTCACCTGTTGCTGTCTACTGCTGCTCGTCTCACTCGTGGCTAGTACCCACGTTTTGAGTAAACCAAGTCGGAAGCCGTTGGCACCTCTTCTGCTGCTCGTCTCACTCGTGGCTAATCCCGCGTTTGGAGTAATGAACCAAGACGGTAGAAGTTTGCATCTCTTGCTGCTTGTCTCGACTATGGCTGACCCCACGTCTCGACTGAAAATAAAGTCACATGTTGCTGTCTACTGCTGCTCGTCCTACTCGTGACTAAAACCCACGTTTTGGGTGAACGGAGACGGAAGCCACTTACATCTCTTGCTGCTTGTCCCGACCATATCTGGCCTCACGTCTCGAGCGAAAATCAAGACCACAGTTGCTGCTTACTACTACTCGTCTCATTCGTAGCCAGAACTCACGTTGTGAGTGATCGGAGACGGAAGCCGTTTGCATCTCTCCCGGCCTGTCTCGACCGTGGCTGACCCCACGTCTCAAGCTACAGTCAAGACATCAGTTGCTGCCCACACTGCTGCTCGTCTCGACTGTGGCTAACCCCACGTCTCGAGTGAAGATCAAGTCATCAGTTGCTGCCTACACTAATGCTCGCCTTATTCATGACTAAAAAAAATCCACGCTTTGACTGAAGAGGCAAATCGGAAGCCGTTCACATCCCTTGCTGTTCGTCTCGACCACGTCTCGATTGAAATTCAAGACATCAGTTGCTTGCCTCATTCGTGGCTAAAAACCCACATTTTGAGTGACAGGTGAAGTCGGAAACTGTTTACATCCCTAGTCGCTCGTCTCAATCAAGGCTGACCCCACGTCTCAAGTGAAAGGAAAGACAACAGTTGTCATCCACAGTTGCACGTCACAGCCGTGGCGAAAACCCACGTTCTGAGTAAAGACAAAATCAAAGACGTTGCCCTTCTCGCTACTCATCTTGACCGAAATTGACCTCACATCTCGAGTAAAAAAAAAAAAAATTACTGTCCTCACTGATGCTCGTCTCATTCGTGACAAACACCCACGTTTGAATTAAGAGTCAAAACGGAAGCCGTTCCCACCTCTCACGACTTTTTCAGTTCATAGCTGGCCTCAAGTCTCGAACAAAAATCAAGACAACAACGACAGAATACACTGCTGCTCGTCTCATCCGTGACTAAAAAAAAAATCTCATCCGTGACTAAAAAAAAAAAAAAATACACGTTTTGAGGGAAGAGTCAAGAAAGATGACGTTATTCACCTCGCCGAAATTGTCTCAACCACAGCTGTCCCCACGTCCCGGGGAAAGAAAGACACCTAATGCAAATCAACCGGTGCTCATCTCAAACATGGCTAAACCCACATTGAAGTCACATTGGAGTCACACGAATGACGCCCTCTGCTCTTCCAACATCTCCACTACAGATAACCCACGTTTCGAGTGAAGACCAAGACGACCATTGCTGTCAACACTTGTCGCGTTCGAGGCTAGAACCTCGGTTTGAGTGAGGTTTTCAAGACGGACAACGTCTTCACCTCGAGCCACTCGTCTCGACCTTCACCAAGACACATCCACTGCACAACCTTTACGTAGACCTGTTCCCACGATTCGATCTCCCTCTACAGGTACTGAAAAAAGCCAAGGAAGCCAAAGCCTTCTCCTCCTCAGAGCCCCTTCTGACCAGACTTCTCATCAGTAACCCTTCATCTCAAATCCGGGACTCCGAGCCTGAACGCTTCAAAACTGCCCCCGTCCGAGCTCTCTGTCTCAACCTCACCCAAACCCACACGAAAACTTCCCAATAAACGGAAACCTACTTTTCCTGCCTAGAGGCTCACAAACAGGAGAAACCTTAGCTACAATGATCTCTCGCGAAAAAAAAAAACAATGTCGCCAACGACAAAGCCAACCTAAAGGGAAACAACAACAGCACACGACGTCACAACGATTCCAACATCATGGGCACACCATAATGCCATTCCATTAGAAGAATCCCAACAGGCGACTTCCTCGCTTCACTCAACGACATCTACCTCCCACTACCTGAGGAACATGTCAAGCGAAGAGAAGGGACTACACTGGCTGGGTCCAAACAGGTGAAACCTCACCAGCAATGATCTCCCGCTGGATCAAGAAAACCATTGACGTAGCTTACGACAAAGCTAACCTGAGCAGGGAAAGAGCGACAGCGCACGAGGTCAAAGCAGTTTCCACATCATGGGCACACCATAACGCTGTCCAACTAGAAGAGATTCTACAGGCAGCTTCCTGGCGCAACTCTTCTACATTCACCTGCCACTACTTGAGGAACATGTCAAGAGAAGAAAAAGGACTACACCGGCTGGGACCAATTGTCGCAGCCAGAACTGTGGTCAAGCCCCCTTAAGCACAATCAGAACGAAGCTGAAGGCCATCCATAGGAGGAAGCAAGCCTTCCATAGAAAGAAGCAAGACCCGTCTTACAACAATGGTCCTTCTCAGGGCCACCAAACCCTACGAAAGTGAACCAAATTCCTGTTTCATCACATCTGAATAAAGTGAGAAATTCACAAATGTTTGGGGGGAAAGCCCGCTTGCATCCCGGGGCACCCCGTCAGATCGATGCCCGCCACCACGTTTGACGAGGTCAACTGATAATGCTTAAAATTATCAGGTTAATGTGTTTGGCAAATAAGAAAGAACATTTTGCCAGCCCCCAGCCAGGCCGGCTAAAAATGGTTTCTTTTTTGCCTAAAACATACTTAACTAAGGACCCGCCCTGCCTCCCCTCTCGAGTCACCTCCTGACAGATTGAGAGGAAAATAAATGCCGACATCGGCCATGATGCCGCTTTATATACAGGAGGACTGCGTCGCGCAGGCGCAGTGGGAACATGCAAGCAGGCGGATACACACAACCGAAAAGCCTCCAGAGATCATTCCATTGAGGACAATGTAATGCTAAAATTATCAGATTGAGTATGTTTTAGGCAAAAAAGAAACCATTTTTAGCCGGCCTGACTGGGACCCGGCAAAATGTTCTTTTTAAAATAAAACCAAGAGTTGCACAAACTCAGTAAGACTCCTTGATGATTTTTTTGATACTAGGCTAGAGTTCTTTGTGTAGGAAATTATTAATTAAAACTCGTGATTGCTAGTAATTAACTACCCACTGTTGTGGCAGCTTACCTGGACTTACTGATTCCGAAGCCCAGGCTTAGACTCTCTATTCCCTCACTGGAACAGTAGTTTAGCTATGCTTGATTTAACCCTTTTAGGCCTAAGCGACGATATATCGTCATCGCAATTCCACTGCGAAAAAGACGACATGACGATGTATCGTTAGCCCGGTTCAGCCGAGTTCTATGCCCTGTTAAAGAAAAAAATGTCCTATTGCGCGTACATCAGAGGCGTAACTCCGATTGAATTACGTAATTTGGAACGTATATTTTCGGTTTATTTAGGTTAATTTAATATCGTCTGTTTATTACCTTAAGTCAATGTTATTGTTGGCATCGTCGCCAAAATGGACGTGAAATTGCGTTTATTTGCTGAAAATAGCCCTTGGTTTAAACGATCGTATCTCCGGAACGATGCAACGTAAGCCGCCTTCTTGGTCGTGTTCTAGAAAGGGGATTCCCAATTTTCTGGCCCGCGAAAAATGACGTCATCAACTCCAACATCACTGACTGTATTCCTCCAATGAAATGTCCTGTTTCAACGACCGTTGTTCAAACGCTGCGGCCTCGCGAGCTATCGAGCGCTGATTGGCTCGTTCGCCGCACGTGACTCTTCGTCCGTTCGCGAGTGACGTCACGCGATGCGAGTCATGGTCGCAGCCATTGACGCTTGCAGCAGCGCTTCGCATTGCGGGCAGCTGGTCATTATGGCGTCCGGCAACGATTTGGTAGTGGGTAATCGATCGTGAATCTCGGAGAAATAAAGCAAATTTAAACTATTTTTACGGTAATAAAACATAAAATAATGAATTCGAAAGTAAACCAACCAACCAACCAACCAACCATAAAGACTCCAAGCTAGAGGTTAATTTAATTTAGACTATAAATTTAGAATTGGGGGGTCCTAAAGATAAACTTCTAAAGTTAAACTAGTTACTTACAACCACTACCATTTTGCCCGGCATGGCAACCACGAACGTGACTTCTCCACTCCCGACCGGCGTGACCCTTCTAGCTTGAGAGATGTTGAGCTGTGCTGACGATGGAGGGGTGAGGGGGCTTTTTATGCTAGGAACCGGAAGTTCGCGTGGACGGGCAGAACAATGGCTGATTGGTCTGATTGGCTGAGGGCCAGGAGAACAATGGAAAGTGGGAGAAGTCTGTTTGACAAAGGATTTTGATGCAGATCCGTTTGAAGGAGTAAGGATAGAAGAAAGACAGTCCAAATTGAGTTTTCAACTCTTCAACTTTGGGAAAGGCCTTTGCATTGGGAAATTGATTATTGATTGAATATTTAGATGCACATCGTGAATAGGCTCTGGTTAAAGCTTAGTACTTTGGCTTGGGTAATACATAAAGCATTACTATTAAATTTTACAAGCTTTAACTGAAAACTGCAGTGTTATACACCACAACTAGTTTTGGCTGGGGGGGGGGGGGGGCGGAATTGAGGATTTGGATTTTTAAGCGCAGTTTGACTTCAGATTACTTTCGGAACAGATCTATTGTTTCTTTTGGTTTTAATAGTAGGATAAGCTAGGGCACACATTCGGGTAGTCACAGTCGGGTTTTTGTAGAGATTTAAGACAAAATATATATACACAAATATTTGTGTCCGGTGATTGCCGATGTCAAATTATTTCTGACTAAGGTAGCGTTTTGGGGGCAAAAGATAATTAAAGTATAAAATGATTATATAGACTAGCTTAGTGAATGCTAAAACGCATTTAAGTTAAGTTGGATTTATAACTTTAAAGTTAAAAGACAGGTAACAATCGTGGTGGAAACTTTTCATAGAAGTTGCTGCAGTTCAACACAATAAAAAATATCACACTTTAAAAGTTGTCTGTATCCACATGTATGTGAGGTTAAGTACCATAAATGGAAGCCCCTCCTAAACTACAACTAAGCTAGTGTTTTCGGGCTTTTTGCCCTAAAAAGAAAGCAATAAAAATCGAAATACAAGTTACAATAATGGCGGCCATGATGAAGGAGCGCTGTGGTAGTTTTGGAGTCGTTTTTAAATGACGATAGTGAAAGTTCAGGATGGAATTCTTGAGATCGGGCTTCCTGAAGACATAGAAAATGTGTTTGGCTATTGAACAGTTGCAAGATGGGCCGTTTCTGTCCATTATTAAAATTTCGGCGAAGGGTATAAGACCGAGGTCTTTTTGAGGTTTGAAGCGCTCAAGAAAAAAAAATTGTTCGTTGGAAAAACGAAGTTTTTTCGGCGGCTAGCGTTTACAGTGTTATTTGTTTACATTTGTATTTTTATCACTCACAGTAGGATGGTCAAATGCTTTGCATATATGGAATTGTGCAGGCCTCTTTTATCATCAAAAAAGTTTATTTAGTGCTACAAAATGACCTAAAAAGCTTCATATAATTTAAGAAATAAATGTTTTATCCACGGCAGTTCACGATCAGGAATGTCCTGTGCATTTGTACCGCTATTTTCTTCAGAAGTTTTTCTCCAGGCTGGAAGTCTGTGTCAGGACTTGTGGAGCCGTCTCTCCTGGATCTTTGCCTGGACACAAGAAGAGAGTTTACGCTGCTGTTAAGATGAGCAATTGCCCCCAATCCCGTAGTTAAGGAATATTTTGCATTTGGAAATTAGCTTTAATGGCGAATTACGTTGGGTTTTGAATGAGTCACTAATGGATTTGGGATGAATGTCGATCTAATAAACTAAATGTGTAACAAGGTCTTGTATCAGACACCCTTGGTGAGGCCACCTAGACACCAGTCATCAAAAACCTGAGGGCAGAAATCTTCGTTTCACGACGAACACTTTTTTTTCTTGGTGCTCCTGCACCAAAAAGACCTCGCCATTCAAACTTGCATATCTCCCTGAAAATGAACCAATTCGACCAATTTCTTCGGCCATTAATAGCCAAACACATCCTATACAATTCCACGGACACAGATCATCTAAATTCATCTCCAATAAAAAAAAAACGGCAGCAGTTTGAAAAACCTCTCAAATTAACGTCACTGCTAAAACGGACGTGTTTTTTTTCTCCAAAATCAACACTATCTTCGCTACAATTTTTAATTGGCCCAACCGATTTTCCTAGAACTTCTCTCCAATCGAAGCTCTCAATGTGCACTACAATTTGGCCCAAACAGAATTAAAATCCGTTCATCCGAACTTTTTATTTTCACCAAAACGTATAACGCCAAAACCTGTGCCGCAGCGAACGCCATTTCCGGTTGTCGTTTTCCAAAACTGTATATTTTTGTAAATTATTCTTTCCGGCATAAAGCCAAAAACAATAGCTTAGTTGTGCAATAGATGGGGCTGCCATAACGGTGCTTAAAGTAACTCATATATGTAAGGATACACACTTAAAACGATATTTTTTATTTGTAATTCAAGTGACTACTTCTGTTATTTATGAAACCTGTTCGACCATCAATTTCTCTCGTCTGCTTCTGCAAACAGTTAAAACTAACCTAAATGCGTTATAGCATTGTTTATTACTAAGCTGGTATATTTAATCTTTTATTTTGTGCACAAATGAACCTTAGTAAACTTAAATTCTTGCCATGAACCCTACCGGAGCTCTTCGTGCATTTTAGTGTATTTTAACGGACCCAGTGTTTATTACATGTTTATTTTTATTAAAATCTCCAGCAACAACTCCGATCGTAGCTACCATCCGAATGCAAACAACTAGCTTTTCCTTCAATTAATTACCAAAGCCCAATGTTTATTGTGTGCAATACATTTCGTCCCCCTCCCCTTCCTTCAATAATTGTGATGCATTACATCATAGTTTAAAAAGTCAGGCCAATTCACTTTGTTATGAGTTCAAAACTCCTTGCATGTTCTTTAACAAAGGCCTCGTAGTTCCTAGTGGCTCTGCACCCAAACCCTTTGCTTAGCCGACTTAACCTCCCACTTTCCATTGTTCTCCTGGCCCTCAGCCAATCAGAGGTGCCTACCATCCTCGTGAGTCGCACTATGGTCGCCAAAAAGCAGCTTAAAAAGCCCCAGTTGCCCTCCCTCCATAGCACAGCTCAGAAATCTCAAAAGCTCGAGGTAGATACGCCGGTCGGGAGTGGAGATGTCGCGGTCCGATTGTTGCCATGCCGGGCAAAGGTAGTTGGTTCGTATGTAACTTAGTTTAACTTAAAAGTTTATCTTTTGGACTCTGAATTCAAAATTTATAGTCTAAGCTTAAATTAACCTTTAGCTTTGAACAGAGCCGTATTTACCAATAGGCAGACTAGGCACGTGCCTAGGGCCCGAGAATTCCGAGGGGCCCATTCAAGATGAAAAGAATTTTTTTTTTTCAAGTTTTTTTTTTGTTATTTTTACATCCATTTCCTTTTTACTTGCAAAATACATCTGGGATTAACAAACATCAATGAATTCATGTTTTCGACTTTTCGTCTTACCAACGTTTTAACATTGTTTAAGTTTAGACTGGGGTATGGTGCTGCATCATTTTTGAGACTAGTACCTGGTTGTCTCGGGGCCCCATTCAAAGCTCACAGCCTACCAATAGGATGTACTGCATCTTCATCGAAGCCACAAACTTTCACAGACGACCAATGCTCACTTATCACATTCACTAAATACTTCGCATGCAAGCACGAGAGTGTGGTTGATTTGGATTTGCCACCGTCTTTCCCAGCCATGCTATCAGTTGATGCGTAGCTTTTATAGCCATATAGCTTGATGCTATGTCAGAATTGAGTTTTTCCCATAGTTCCACATAGTTTGCACATGCTCTCTTAAGCGAAATACTGCTAATTACCACGGATGTGTTTTAATCTCGGAATAGGGTACTCTTAGTTAAATCTTCTATTTTCTTTTGAAGAAGTGCACTCTAGAACATAGAAACGATCATTATATGCAGTTACTTGAAACGATCCATATGCAGGTTAAATCGTGGTAAACATTAATGAAGGTTCAGAAATTTATTAGGGCGTTTGGGTACACCACGGCATTTTGCTAGTGCAAAACCAAACCTTGAGAGCGGCGAATCGGTGGACAGGGGCAGGTCATAAATGAAATCTCGGTATCGACTAAGGTGCCTACTGTTATTGCCTCCACAGTTCAAAACTAAATCTTGTTTGTAGCTATTTATCATAAATTTAATACGTACATTTCTGTTGTTCTACGTTTTATATTATTTATATTTATAATTTTATTTAATTATTTCATATTTTTAAAGATATTTTTTTGCTGTTTTTCTATTGTTGTATATTTGCTATCGTATTATTTTGGAAATGGAAATCGGTTGGGGCCCAAAGGGCCTTCTGTGCCTAGGGCCCACACAAAGCTAAATACGGCTCTGGCTTTGAAAGTAAATTATGGTCTGTTAAGCCATCGGCATTTAGGACGTTAACGGCCATAACGTAAGGGTTCAGTCCCTTCCTAAAAACTAGATAATATTTTACCTTTTTCACTAATCTAACTTAATGGGAACAAAGGCCATTGGGTCAATTAGATTTGCAGAAGCGTAGTACTTCATGGAGTGTACATCCCTTTTCTAATGTGAATTCCGATGGGGACGCTTTGATCTTGTGGGAGTACCATTTGAAAAATAACTAAGGTTCATTTTTTACGAGGACACTTTTTAATGTCCAGCTAATTTTCGGTGGTTGGCTGCCACCATCCTCAGGCACTCCGACGAAAGTTTTTGGCCTCCGTGTGTTCCTACATCGTTGTCGTCTGCTTCGAATTTGTAATCGACGCTCCTCGCGGCCTCCCGTATTTGGCGGGCAGCATCCTTTCAAGCGCATGTAGCTTCCACTTCCTGCCAAGCTGTTGCTCAGGTCGTTGCCAATGACGTTTTCGACCCGGGGAACTGTTGGCCCTTGAATATTCATTAGCAAAACACCACCAATTTCGTGCAGTCGAATGGCAATTGATTCTAAGCATCTAAGATGCCTGTCGTTTTTAGAATTCGACTTCACAAGTGTCTCAGCTTTTTCCCATCCAATATTATGCTTAGACTCCATGCAGTGAGCTGCGATGCTGTTGTCTTCTTTTTTGTTTCCTCGTTGTGAAAATGAGCGGAATTTTTCAACATAATTCCAGTAATTATGACTCTAATTGTGACGAGAACTTTCATAGTAAGGTAACGAATGATGTTTTCCTAGGAACTAAATCCAAGTTCAAGTGAATGAATTTAATGTAAAATTCGTGAAAATGCTTTTAATCCAAAGCTAAATTAATTGTACAATATTCCAAATGTAAAGTGTTATCTTTAACGTGTTTGTTTAAAATAAAACCAGGTGTTTTAAATGCCAGTTGGTATACTAATTCGTTGATTACTGGAAGTTAACATTTAAGACTCTTCAATTTAACTTAGCTAGCTTTTTTCCCACCTTGGTGGCAGTGTTACCCGCTTGTTATTGCTAGTCAGGCCTAATTATTAGGACATCGATGCTCTATTCCCCACGCTGGGACAGTAGCAGTTGTGCTGTTTTAACCTAAAAAGTACTAAAAGTCAACCCAGAGTGATAATAAAGCAAGCTCCAGTTTCACCAGATGTCAGCGATGTTACAAGCACCGCAGCCGTCATAGCATCCGCCGTTACAAATGTTGATAAACGAGAATGAACACTTTGGCTTAGTGCTTGGCTGAACTAGATCACATACTTAACTGATTGCATAATCACAAACTTTTCTGTGATGGAGTTAACTTCCTTCCTGGACAGAAGTAAGGTTATAAAAATAGATTATTTTAGGTTGAATGCTGTTCCCCGGTTTTGTCGCAGTTATTGAGCCCGGGTGATTATAATAGACGATTTACAGTAAAGTTTTGTTAACCTTGAAAGAAATTTTGTGTGGAACACAGCATAGCAGTAAGCACCATGTTATGTTTAAACTTATTTTAACCTTCTATTTCAGGTTGCAGTACTTGCCGATTACTATCACAGCACTTAATTTAAAGGCCTTATGGTTGTCTGAAAATCAATCGCAGCCAATGTTGCGGTTTCAGACTGATTTGGATGAAAAAACTGGAGGAAAGATCTTAACATGTTTTTTATTACCACAGCAGGAATATCACACAGAAAGCATGGGTAGTTACTTATTTACATGTCTAATTTATACATCTTTGGTAGGTATGTTCTGAATTAAATGGTTCTAACGATCTTGGTCACTGTGTGTAACCTAACATTTTCCCCCCGCTTTAAAAAATAATCTTCCTGCTACCCCTGCCTCTATTGTTTTATTATTTTCCTTCTTTTATTTCTTTGTTTTCTGTGCGTTATTGTTTTGTTTATTGAGCCCTGATAAAAATTGTGCCCTCCTAATTCTAAATTTTTTGGTCAATCATTTGTTTAAATCTGGGGGGGGGGGGGGGGGGGGGGGGGGGGGGGG
>JAHWFP010058176.1:0-27548 GCA_023313725.1 Lithobius niger
AAAAGGAGACTTGAAGTGCACGTTGATGAACACGTGGGGGCCACCCGCCGTGGGGAGAAGCTCAATGGCATAGCCCAACACCACAAAAAGAAGGGACACTCCATAGCTTGGCATCATACCTCTGTGTTAATGAAATCTAACACAAAACATGGCCCCCACCTTCGAGCTTTGGAATCTTTTGCGATGAAACGCTTCTCTCGATGACGAGTCCCTGTCATGAACCTCACGGGACCATCTTACAACAGTATTGAGGGCTTGGTGCACCATCAGCTCACAGCCGAGTTTGACAAGAAGTGGAACCTCCTTGGAAGCGATGTTATATAGATCAGTGGTCTGCTTCTCCACGCGCGTCCTTTCGAATTTTTGTTTACATTTGGTGATGTGAGAACTTGTTTTTTCTGAAGAAGGAGAACGGTATTTTCTCCGAAAATTAAAGTAGAACTGTGAAGTGTGTTCTTCCTGGTGTTTCAGGTGTGATTTTATTTCTTGAGATAAGGCGAGTACTGCATTAGCCTGAATATAAGACGGTACTGAAAAAAATGTTGAATCTTTTCGAACTACTGTACAGCTTTGCTAACTGCCAAATCCCATAATTTAAGCCAAATTTTAACAGATTTCGATGTTTTCGGTACAACACTTGAATCAGTTTCTCGAATTATGGGTTACAGTAATGAATATGGTTAGGCCTAACCGGGTTTGGTTGTTGAAACCCGACTGACCGTTGTTTTTCCTCCCATACTAATTTATTTTCCACTTTTGGCTTGCTTGTAAGCTGTGCTGGCTGATAATTTTCACCCACAAATGAGCTCTTGCAAAAACGGAAATATGCATACAAGCAGCACATTTTCTCTTCGAAATCCTGTAAAGATATTGGTAGGTAATGATAGGCTATTGTGATGTAAAGCTGCGATTAACTGAACAAAAAAACGGCTTTGCCGTTTAGAAAAAAAGCATTAGCGCTCGTATCCCCATACTCACAGCTGTGAAGGAACACGAATAAAATTGGATTAGAGTTCACTCGAACACAACGAACTATAATTTACACATATACGCTGGAGGCTGGCCTGTCACAATCCTTGTTCCCTGGAATTGGAGTTCAAATTATAGTTCATTGTATTTGAGTGAACTCTAATCCATTTTTATTCGTGTTCCTACACAGCTGTGAGTATGGAGATACGAGCTCTAATGCTTTTTTTCTAAACGGTGAAGCAGTTTTTTGTTCAGTTAAATTGTTGGCTTTTTTTTGCTTCCTTTGTATTGTAATTGCTATGGTATGATCTATCGTGACCACGGTATGTCTGCTGTCTACCCACTTTTGTTTGCGAAAAAACGGAAAATTAGAAATGCGTATTTATGTTCAGGTTCCACCCAAGCTTTGTCCCGTATTTATTATTTGCTGGCAACACACTAGCGTGTGTCTAGATTTAGCAATATCATCTCGATGGGTAGTTCACTCTGCATTGTTGCAGGCAGACACAGAATCGTGTCAAATAACAATTCAGTTGGCTTCCAGAAGCTCGTATTGACGAACTAAATAAGTCATTCAGTCATGTTGGCTGCTCAATTTTGAGGCCGGGAGGCCTCAAAATTAACGATTTCGCACCCTATACTTTGAAACTTTAAGATTAAAGCATAAACCAAGACCATTTCATTTTGGTTCTCCACAAGGAGTTATCGTATGTTAATTTTCCCGCGGCCTACCATCGTTGCATCTTTTTGTTTGAGTGATCGGTTATCCAATCTTGTGCACTTCGTTTCTTTGTTGGACCATTGTTACAGGTTGCAGCATTGCAACATTTTGACATTGTTATCAGCTCCGCTGCCTCCTCCCAAATTTCTGAAAATTCTCGTGCGCGAACGAACTCTAATATTCACGGCATGATGGCAGTGTAAATAACGTGAAATTAATTATGAATAGATTGCAGAGTATCTAAGCCTAATGCTAAATTAATAGCCTAGCTGGTTAGGTTTTTCTCTCATCCATTTGGGGGCTCTTTAAGTGAATGGCCACAGAACATTGTTAGGTGTTGACTTGTGGGTGGTACTATTGAATTCTGGATGTAGGCTACCATTGGAAAGCTGGCAAAAAATTAATTAGCCTAAATCTGTGTATTGGAATACATCTGTATTTGGTGAAATTATGATCCACGGCTGCAAATAAATTTACCTGATTTACGGGCTAGATAGTAGCGCTGGGTAGGTTTTGGGTTTTCAAGTTTAGATTCGGTTTTTTGCCTAAACTTTGGTTGGTTTTGGTTCGGTTTTTTTTTTTTTAAAACCTGAAAAAAGTTTCCTACTTACTTAGGGGTAGGTTTATTAATTCAGCAAACGAAATACAATCTGGCCTATGTTGTTAACAGCAAATTTTTTTTTTTTTGTAAGGTATTTCAAGTTATAACGGCTCACTAAAACAATTAACTTCCTTAACCACAGCTAGCATTTTGTAAATATAAAAATAAGAAGATTAATAAATAAACAAAAAAAAAAAAAAATTTCGTTATTAGGAACACAAAAACACTAAAACGGTTCCCTTAACAAGCACTGCTACTTGTGTTCCTTGTGTGCATTTTGCCAAAAATAACAAAATCATTCCGTTATCAGGAACACAAAAGCACTAAAACAATAATTTCAATAAGCACAGTAACTTGTGTGCATTTTGCAAAAGAAAAAAAAATAATACTAAAAATAAATCTTCATAACTGCTGCATACTGAAAAAAGATCCAAACTGCACTTTGTTTGGATGTTACTTCATCTCCATTTGATTGCTGACTGGAATCCTGGCTCAGCGAACAGCGTACAGCTATCTTGTTAGCCGACCATAGAAATATTTACTAGGCTGAACTCAATGCCGAGTGATTTGCATGGAGTATTCTGTTGCTCCAAGCAAAGGCAATGAAGGCTGTATGAGGTATGGCAAGGCCGGCTAAAAAGATCAGATCAGTCGCTCGCGCAACGTGAGTGTTCCATAAACCGACAAAACGGTTATTTTGTAAGGCACAATCGCTTTTACTAGGAACAAATGAACATGCGAGCCCACTCTGTGTGTTTTACAAAGACCGAAAATTGCAATTCGATTACCGAAACCAACTCATCCGTACTAGGTAGGAAATTAAAGTACCACACAGCCAGTTAGGGGAAAACATGACATGATAAGGAGACTTAATTACTAGTCTACTCAACAACAAAAAATACTTTTTTTTTGGAGAAAATGACCCTTCCTCTTTCATTTTCATGTGTCGTGTCAACAGTGAATACTTGTCGCACAACTTTGGAGTTTCAATAGACTTAGGTCAGGCCGTGAAAAGAAAATTCTGTAATTCTCGGGCCAATTCAGTATCAAAATGGCCAGGCAACTAGGCTTTTTTTTATTTTGGATTTTATTTAAAAGTTGCAAAAGAGGTACATTGAAATAGGGATGGCACGATAAATTATAATTTGATAATATCGTGATAATGATTTTCGTCGATTAGGCCAGGGTTGCCAGCGGTCCTTACACACAAAAATATCGAAATTATCGACCATTCCATCGTAAAATATCGACCAAATATCGACTAAATATCGACCGTATATCTATTGAATAAGACCTCGTCAGACATAAACGAACTGAAAAAATGAAAAACCGCAAGCAACAGCAGTCACCAAGATACATGATAACGTTTGATAAACGTAGACCAAAAAAAAAAAAGAATTGGTTTGTACGGCTGATTCATCCACCCCCCCCCCCCCCTCCAAATAAAGTTCTAAACCTGGCTCGTTAAAATTAAGTTAAATTTTTTTTTTTATCACAGCTTCTGATTATTAGGGATAGACCGATATTAATATCGGTCTCGGTATTTACAGATATCATCGGTATTTTTTGTGTATCGGTATCGAATCTGTATCTGTGTTTATTTACCGATATTTTCGCCGATACGACCAACTTCCGTGCGTGCTGGCTACTCCACCTAGCTTGTGAGAAACCTTTACTGCGTAGCATCGCATGTATCTCACGACATTATCTGCACAGCAGCTTAGTGAATTCAACGTGTGTGCATTGCCAGATTCAGGGCAGGGCTTCTTGGGATTAGGCCTACCTGCAGTGTACGCTGAGTTTTTTTTACAGTCGAAAAAACTGAGAAAAAAAATTAGAAATTTAATTTTCTTGAACACCAGTTTCATAATGATGAAGTATGCATTTGACTTTCTTACCCATTAATTTTTTTTTTGAAAATCGGTATCGGTATATCTGTATCGGTGTATCGGATCGGCGTGTGAGGGGAAAATCGGTATCGGATCGGATCGGTATTTTTCTGTATCGGTCGATCCCTACTGATTATAGGGAACGAAATATCCCCCCCCCCCTAAAAAAAAACACTTGCTCACAATGGTACCTCCGGTAGCGGTAAAGCGAAAATGCGGGGCACCATTCATGCTGTAGAGCCAGGGCCGTAGCGAAGGGTACTTGGTTGGGGGGGGGGGAGTGACTGTCATTTTGCCAACTCACCTTATGATTTTGCCAACTGGTTTAAAGAATGCCATTAGTGCTGCTAGTAAAGTACTTTTGAGGGGTCCGCCAAGCTCAGCTAAGGGGTCTGGGGGAGACCTGCAAGCTCCCCCAGCGGGGTCCAGGGCAGAGCCCCGGAAGCTGAAGCATTTTACGCTATTTTAGTGCCTGTTTCTAGCCTCCAGTGAACACTGAAGCAACAAATTGTCAAGCAAATTTTGGTGATATTTTTTATTCATATTTTAGGTAGGTTTCGTAAATATTTTATTGTGACTAAATCATGTTTTTTTTAGATATTTTTTTTTCCAAATTAAATTAAACCGATTCAGTTTAGAATTATATACACAGGCAAGCTGGCCATTGACGATTGAGGGTTGACTTAATTGTACATTTTGGACTTTTATGCTGTAATGAATGACGACGACTCCTGTGTGCAAGCATAGGCAGCAGGTCAGGGGCAGAAATTTTTTTTTTAAATGTGCTATCGAAAGGTGAAATTAATGACATCTTTTTCTCAGTTGTATCCCAAACAACTATAAGCCTAGAGGTATTATTGTAAAAAAAACTGTCACATTTTAAAACAAAAACATGCTCCAGTTTTTAAATAATGGAGCGTCGAAAGACGAAAGAAATGGCGAAACTTTTTTACCTCAGTTGATTCCACATTGATTCCACATTTGAAATCAACATGCTCCATTTAATTTTTTTCCATTGATTCAGGGGATTTTGAGGACCGGTTATATAGTTATGGCCGTGGGGTTTGGATGGGAAATGAAAACTTTAATGTGACCACTAAATTTTCGATGACTCCCCCTTCAAGACCTGAAAAAAAAACTTGATTCCTCCCACCTTAAGGTCCAAAAATGATGTGAACAACCCCACGAAAATATTTTACACCCATCTTTTGTCGAGATTCCTACAAAAGTATGATGAACACACTGTTTTCTTATATGACCACTTCCTAACATAGTCAGAAACTAAAATGCAGAACACGCCAAGAAACCAGGTACCAAAGCTTTTCTATAAATTTTTTTTAAAAAACTGTATTACCAGGAATAGTACTATTAGTTTCAAAACCTTGTAACCGCATGGGGGGTCTGTTTTTTTCTCCAAAAAACAGAAGCTGAGCTGTTTTTGGAAATTTTGACTTGTGGTCCAAAAATGACTTTTTTTCCAGTTGGTCAGTGTGTTTTTGACCTCCCCCTTTTGATGGGACCTGAAAACTTCATGACCCTTCCCATCCTCCCCGGCGATAAATAATTACCGGTCCCGTAGGGTAATTTTTGCCCTCATTTCGTGGCCTTTTTTTGGGTCACTTTTGTCCTTTAATATGGTATCTTATGAACTCTTATCGTCAAATTTTGGACCTTCGAAATTAACAAGTTTAAACTTTTTAACAACTTTCATTTGAAAAATGTAGTTGTCTCTGGATTAATACAAATTCAAATTTAGTGGCGATAGGTTAACAGAAAAAGGACATAGGGGGTCTGGGGGGGGGCTTGCCCCCCCAGAAGCTGAGCCGTTTTTGGAAATTTTGACTGCTGTAAGTGCCATTTTGGTAGTAATTTCAAAATTTTTTTTTATCGACATAAACAGAACTTTATCGACTTTTAACGACTTAGAAAGAAAATAACGACCAATTCGATAATTATCGACCAACCGGTAAGTCTGCGATTAGGCCTATCTTATCGTATCTTTTTTGGCATATTGAATTATCGAGGAAACTAACAAGCACTATGTCAAATTACTGGTATTGTTCATGTTCGAGGACGTTCATAGTGACATCCACTTGTGGTTTTGAGCGACTGGACAACCTTATTTTTTTTTATAGTTTATTTTTATTTTGGTTTACTTTTACTATGTGGGCCACACAGCCAACATAGCATTCAGCCTAGGTGTTTTTTTTTAATTACTAATATTAAAAAGGCTATCAAAATGTGTTTTATCGAGATATTATCAATTATCGCGATAATTTTAAAAACTTTTATCAGGATAAAAGATTTCTGTATCGTGTCAGCAATGGCCATTTCAAAATTTGCCGAACGTAAGCCTATCATTTGTCATTATGAATTCGTGTGTTATGCCATGAAAAAAAAAATGTTTTTGGTTCACGAACGTTTTCTACAAGTCCTAAAAATCACCGGTTGACCAGGCTTCTATTTTTTATTTATCTTTTGAAACAAAGTAATCTAGTAATGTAGCTTTGTTTTCTTACTGTTCAGATTGTAGTAGAAAATTTCTAAACTAGTTCAACTGCAACTAACCTGATGTTAACTGGGTAACGGACGTATAAGAAAGCTCACCTCTTTTAGTAAACTTTTGTGAGTCACTTCTTTTTATTTAGCTCAGGAACGTCACCAGGTGGGGCCTGAAACCCAACAATTCTTATTTGGTGACCTTAGTCTGCATAACGGCATATTTTATGTTTTTTCAACTGATCGTAATTCTTCTATACGTAAAAGCTTAACCAGAAAAAAATTATGTTGCATGATGGTATAATTTATTAAGGCTGTACCGAACGAGAATTTTTCAGCAGAACCGAACCAAACCGAACAAATTTTAAATAAGCCGAACACTTCCGAACCAAACAAAAATGTACCAAACCAGTCTATCTTAAACTAAAATGTAAAAGAACTCGGTTCACAAAGATTCACCAAAGCACAAGTTTCTTAACAAATGTAGATATTTTCCCATGGACTTGTAAGTCCATAGATGTTGAAACTCTGTTTAAACATAAAAAAATCTCCACTACTTTTACATTTTCCCTTATAACTTCTTAACCGTTAGAGCTAGGAACTTGTGGTTTAGACCAACAGAAAGCTGGCGGAAAAAACCTTCAAAACGGTGTATTCAAACATCAAATCCTTCAATTAGAAGTGAATATATTTTCGGTTTGGTATTTTGCGTTTGAAAGACCGAACACCGAACCGAACACCCTCTGTTCGGCCCGGTTTGTTCGGTTC
This sequence comes from Lithobius niger, assembly GCA_023313725.1. Classification (NCBI taxonomy): domain Eukaryota; kingdom Metazoa; phylum Arthropoda; class Chilopoda; order Lithobiomorpha; family Lithobiidae; genus Lithobius; species Lithobius niger. The sequence continues at coordinate 7,448 of JAHWFP010058176.1, forward strand.
GGTACAGCCTTAGTATTTATGTTATCGCGTATTTAATGATTTTTATTTTGAAAATTTATTCTTACCTTGGAAATATATCCCACTGGAAAGCTCACTTTGCGCTGGTTGAAATTATCCAAATGTGGGGCCAAGAGTCGCATAAAAAATAAATGACCTTCGAAGGCAGATGCCTGTAAGCCAAACTGTTTATTTTTCTTGGCCTGAACCGCTGCCTGCTTTTCAACAAAAATATTTCGATAAAAAGTATGGTTCACACGCTAGACAATTTGGTGCACTGGTGTATAACTAGTAAAGTGATAATAAATTACTCCACAGAGTGTTAAAGCCAGCCGTCTAATTATCGTGGCCAGTTATTTATTTTAAATGATTGGCAAGCAAAAAAATGTATTTCGTGTTATATATGAGCCGTCTTACATTCAGGCCAATGTGGTGCTGAGTTCATGTCCATGATGAAAAACTTTCAAGATAGGTATCGGAGGTAGTTGACTTCAGAGCCCGGTTCAGTCATGACCACCACCCCACCGCCAAGTGTTTTTCTCAAAATATGCAATACCAAAAATTTTCAAGCTTTTAACACAAACATGCAAAAACCTTTTCTAGTTGTGTTCTTCAGGCTACAGCCAAAGAGAATTGCTCCTTCACTCGTCCACACTCTTTCTTTCCAATGGACTTTTTGTTTGTGAGACTGACAACCATAAGGTCCGTTGGACAGTAGAATGTGGAAGAGTGAAGGATCAAGTCTCTTTGGCTGTATCCAGAAGAACGCAACTAGACAAGGTTGCCGAAAATGTGCAAGTTTTTGTTAATAGCTTGAACATTTTTGGTGCTGCCTATTTGACTGTGAGTATTTTGATTATGAACGTCAACCAGAGTATTTCTGCAGCACCATCGGTTTTTCGTTTGAAGTGTTCCTAATTTTTTTTATCCCCGATCAAGAAGAACACGTAATTTCTGTGATAATACTAAGCCCAATTTTGTGGTGCGTTTTGTTGTGATGAAGGTGCAATTTTACGGTGATGTATATGGCGGCTGAATTCAACAACGGGATCCCCTTGGCTCGTATATTTTTAAAATGCATAATGATAACAGAAAGTCCAATGGAGTACGGAAATGTGGATGTACAACATGATTGCAGCCCAACGTTGTAACATAGATACGCACCGCATACGTGGTTGATGATTGCTTTCTTAAAGTAGCACTACCACCGATTGATAGTCTGCGGAATGTGGCAACATCTAATGCTATCCAGCACTTGCTTGAATCAAGTGATTGCCATTTGCCACACAATAATAATTTCTTTTAACGAAAACAACAAGCCACAACCTCCATAATTGAGTGAAAGGGAGCAAGCTGTAGAGGTTAATATCATCCTGCTAGATGGTGTCATGGTAATTTCGTACGGTTTGCAATCGTTGGTAGTTCTAGTTTAAGGCTACCTTGCGTCAACAGCATTGTTTGGTGCGCTGCTTGTTTGATGACTGCTCCTGGAGTTTTGTTCCAGTGGCTAGTTATCAATTATACTGGCGCGTTGTTCATTAAAATTAATTATAGGCTGACATTTTTGTTTTATTTTGAAAGCCATTTTGCAGTAAATTGTGTGCTATTTGGGGAAATTTATGGTATTTTGCGGCATTTAAAGAGTTTTGTGGTCATTACTAAATTTTGCAACAACAATTAAGTGGGTGTTTTTGCTACAGTGTACTTACCACTTCAAAATAATTTTCATAATTATCAGTGAAGGAGCAAGTCTCTTAGGCTGTATCCAGAAGAACGCAACTAGACAAGGTTGCCGAAAATTCGGAAGTTTTTGCTAATAGCTTGAACATTTTTGCTGCCAAGCTGCCTATTTGACTGTGAGTATTTTGATTATGAACGTCAACCAAAAATAATTATGAAATAATAATAGAGAAATAATTGTGAAATTTGCGATTTTGCAGAATGACATAAATTACTCGTCCGTACTGACAAAGGCCATTCTATCGTTAAAAAAAGCCAACCATAATACTTTAAATGTTAGTTCGGAAAACGTGAAGCACAGAAAAACGCGGCTCGTAATTAAAAAGTCAACACGAGCAAACAATCGCAAATTTTTGGATAGACAGATGACCAGATATAAACAGAAGAAAACACAGTTAGTAGCCGCCTGATGAAGATAGGAGGATGAAGAAATTTTATACTTCTAATTGCTGGCACGAAAATATCTACTACCTGCTAATTTCTGCATTCAGTTTCTGCAATGCTCCTTTCTCCCTTGAGGTTTTTCTCTATCCTGATCCGGCCAGCTGCACAACCCAACTGTGCATACGCGCAGCCCTTCTATAAAGCTTTCGGCCCAGGTCGGCAGCCTCTCTTTTCCTCAAGCTCCCGTTCAAGACGGTTCTCCTCTCTCTCCAACCCGTCGCCCTGAAGACACCTTTCGTCGCCCTTCACCATCAGAAGACCTTCGCCTGAACCTTCGTTCGAAGATCTTTCGCTCTGAAGATATCCCGTCGTTCAAAGACCCTTCGCCCCGTAGAACAACCTACAACCATATGAAGCCTTCGTTTGAGTTCCCTCTACCCCGAAGGACGAATTTCAATTCAAGAGACCTTCGTTTGTAGACCCTTCGCCCCAAAGGACTACCTTCAACTATATGAAGCTTCGTTTGAAGACCCTTCGTCCCAAAGACCATCCTTCAACCATATGAAGCCTTCGTTCGATCACCCTTCGCCCCGAAGGACGACTTTCAACTATAAGAAGCCTTTGATTGTAGACTCTTCGCCCGCACGAAGTTCCTTCGCCGAAGCCCTCTATGGGACCCTCGTTTGATGCATCGTGGCTCAACAATTGGACCCCATTGACACCCCGAAGTTCCATAGCCTCTCCCATGCGGATGACGACACCCTTCACCGCTCATCCGTCACGCACTCAACCTACTTCTCGACACGCAAGTATTTCGAAGCACCAACCTTTGTTGCCGATTTTTCAGACCTTTGCTACCTGTGTCCCTCACCGACACTAATTGCAGCTCCTTTGGACCCTTACCCTTCGCAGCTGCTGTCCCTCGTCGACAATCATTACAGCTCCTTCGGACCCCTTTCCTTCGCTACCTGCTGTCCCTCGCTGACATTCATCGCAGCTCCTTCGGACCTTCACCCTTTGCAGCTGCTATCCCTCGTTGTCATTCGTTGCAGCTCCTTCGGACCTTCGTCCTAGGCTGCGTGCTGTCCCTCACTGACACTCGTCGCAACTCCTTTGAACTTTCACCCTTTGCAGCTGCTGTCCCTCGCCGACAACCATTGCAGCTCCTTCGGATCTTCTACTGTCCCTCGCTGACATTAATCGCAGCTTCTTCGGCTCTTCATCCTTCTCTGCCTGCTGTCCCTCTCCAACATTCATCACAGCTCCTTCGGACTTTCATCCTTCATAGCTACTATCCCTCGTCAACAAATCATTGCATCTCCTTCAGACCTTCGTCCTTCGCTGCCTGCTGTCCCTCGCCAACCATCATCACAGCTCCTTCGGACCTCCATCCTTTTAATGCCTGCTATCCTTCCCTGACTATCATCGCAGCTCCTTTGAACCTTCATCCACCGCTGCCTGCTGTCCCTCGCTGACATTCATCACAGCTCCTCCAGACCTTCCTCCTTCATAGCTGCTGTCCCGCGCAATATTCATCGCAGCTCCTTCGAACCTGCGTCCTTCCCTGGCCTTTATTCCTGTCTAATGCACATCACAGCAACCTCCTTTGCCAGCAAGAATTACTGCCTAATGCTTTCATTCTTTGCTGCCTGCTTAACTCCGGTGGACCTGCTTCCCCTCGATCTGCTATCCACGTCAGCCTAAATCACAGCCTCAAGCCTTCACCCTTCTCTGGTAGCTGTGCCTCATTTCCCGATTTGGTAACTTAACGAACCTTTGTCCGTCAGCACCTACTACGTACTGTGCCACGCCAACCATCGTGACTGCTTTTTCGGATTCTCATCCCTTTCGACCTACTGTCCTCACCAGTTAAGTTGTAGTCCTTCAAGCCCAACAGCCTTGCTTGCCTTCACCCATTGCTGCCTCCTGTTCCTCCCTTTGTCGCATACAGCTTACCGATTAATGCCGTCAACTCCAACTGAAGCTCTTGTACTTTCACGCCAAACTGTCCTATTGCTGTCTTTCATCCATCTGAAATTGTCTGTCCGTTCTTCTCATCTCCAAATAATTGCTTTACACCCCATCTTCAACACCAACCGTCACTTAAGGAAGCCTTAGAGTTCTCGCTAACAATGGCTTCACTTCTCTTTCCACTAATTAGCTTTCCCTCACTTGTAAGATCCTTCGCTAAAATAAGACCATCCTTCAAAACGAAAGAAGCTCCTTCACCCATTAACACAAGACCATCCTTCGCGACGGATGAAGCTCTTACTCCCATTGAGGTTTCTCATGACTCAACCGCTTCATCTTTTCACAGGACTCCGTCTTCTCAAACAAACCTTCAATCTGAAGACCCTGAGGTGCTGGCTGGCCCTTCCCCATCGCCACCTCGACTTCCTTCGCCTTCGCCTGCTCCCGCATGCTCCGGCCACACTTCTGCATCGCCTCTACCATGCTGTAAGCGACCTCCTTCATCTTCGGCGCCAACGGATGCCAAGATTTCTGTACCTCTGATCGGAAAGAAGCCTTAAGCTTTCGACTGACGAAAGCTTCTCCAAGTTCTGACCGAAAGACAGCAAGTACTTCTTTTGCGTCCCAGCTGAAGTCTTCACCTAACATGAAGAAGTCTCCCCTCACGGCTCTCGTCAACCTTTTGACACATTTCTATCAACAAGACCATGACATTTGCCTATTGCCAATCTGCAACTTCGCATCTTCATCCCACCCGCCCACCATCCTGAAACAGGTCCCATGCTCCAGTCAACCATCGCTCTCTTCATGATCACCGAAAGAATTAACAACATCACAAGGAACTCAACAAAAAAATCTCCACTTCGAGGCTTCTATTCCATGGGAAAAGCCCTCCTGCAGCGGTCTCTGAAATCTTGATCTCTCCATGTCAACTACTGCGCAACGAAATGTCACCTTTCATCAACACAACACCAGCCACCAACACAACAACTCTGGCCGCCAACTGCCCGCAAAACGCAAAGATCACAAGCTGAATGTGTGCTGCGCTGCCCCCTACAAACTCGGTCAACAACTCATACAGTCACTCGCCCTTCACTTTTACCGCTGGAAACTCTTGACAAACAGCTATCCGAACCTCGTAGTGACCTCCACACAAGACAAGTCTATGGACAAAGACATCTATGACACGTAGTCACTGCCAGATGCATAGTCCGGCCCCTCATGCATATTAAAACTATGGAGCAACCTGGAAATGCACAACATAAGGGCCTCACCTCAGATTCAAGGACATGGCCAACTTCCTGGACCTTCCGCATCCATTTTCCTTACACCGAAGTGCTCATGTGTCATCCTGGAGAAGCCATCCATTGGTCACAAGCCTTGAACACAACAAGCCATGAACAGGGACTACACCATCTGCGACTCGTCGCTTACTGATGTGTCGCCCTGCCCCTTTCAGCACTAACCAACAGAAACGAAGACCATCTACGAAGCAAGACTTTTCTGCCTGTTTCTGTCGGCGCAAAATTTGTGAAACATTTTGGGGGAGCCAGCTCGCAACCTGGAGTAACCCGTCAAGGTGGTGCCCGCCGCCACAACTGACGTGGTCAACTGTAAATGCAAAAATTTACAGGTAGTATATATTTTTGTGCCGGCAATTAGAAAGCCCAATTTTACCTGGGTGGGGGGGGGGTCAAAATTCGTTTCTATTGCCGTATCGAAAAAATATGTACTATCTGTAACCCACCCTAATTCCCCTCTTGAGTCACCACCATGACATCTCGAGAGGAAAAAAAATAGTGGCCGCCCTGGACCGAAAGCTTTTATAGGTGGGTTGCGTGCATGCGCAGTTAGGGTGCGCAGCTGGCTGGATCGGGATAAAGAAAACACCTCAAGGGACCTTAAGTTGTGCAGTAAAAATTCGATTTTCTATTTGTTCAGTTAACATAGCTAGCAATTTACAATCATATTAATTTCATGTACATGACGATCTGCGTAAACAGAACTTACTTATTTATTTGCTGTTGCTGTTTCTTATTTCGCAGTAAATTCCAGTCAAAGTATAACTTCAAAGCAAAAAAAAAAATAACAAGAGGCCGAACAGCAGTCTAATTTAATTCTTGTTTTGTAACTGATTTCCCTACTTCGTACGATTCTTAGTAACGTAGACTAGCCTAACGAATGTCAAAATTGTGCGACTTTTCGTTCAAACATGTGATTTGACCTTTGACGCAACGCTAAACCGGTGTTTTGTCCAAGATTAAGTTATTAATTAGGGATGAGTTCAAGGGCGTACGCACTTTAATGCATGTATCACCCTTTACTCAAAATGCGCTTGCTACCCTGTTGGGAGTGGAGGCACAAATATAGTTTTAGGTTGCCATTTTTGTGGGGGGGGGGGCCGTGAGACGTTGCTTGCTACTTTGTACTTTGGCCGTTTTGGTATCCCCAGGGTCGTTTCTTTGTCCAAGATTGTGGAAAAATTTAATTTAGGTTTCTTATTCCCCTGGAAAACATCGTAACCTGACAATTTTAGTATTACATTGATCCTCAATGTCGTTTCCCTAGTGGTTATCGTCAATGTCGTTTCCCTGGTGATTTCTTGACTGCATCTAGCCGCCTGCTTGCAAACCCACACTGCACCTGCGCGGCGCAGCTGTCCTCTATAAAAACAAGAGCGCGCACGCTTTTGCTATTCATTTTCTCTAGAGGTTGCCTCGCGTCACCTCGCTTCCCGTTTCTCACCCATTTGTTAGGAATTTGGATTCTACACAAGCTGAAGATGGCTGCCACTCCTCAAGCTGCTGCTTCGTTTGCTGCTCTCTCTCGTGCTGCTCCTCGGCGAAAGATGGTACTCTGCCCTCGACCCTGCTGCCGATGCCGTTCCCGTCCCTTGGAATCCGAATTTGGATCAGTCCCAGATGGATGCTGGCCAACGGACTCCTGTCCATGTGTGTCCAGCCATTTCGGAAATCGAAAGGATCTCCAAGCTCCTAAAGAATCCTATTGTCAAGCGAAAAGGAATTAATGTTGGGCTGCTGCATCGCTTCAACCCCTGCCGAAGCCTAACTCACCATTGGATCTGTCCTCCAATTCGTCACAGAGAAGCCAAGTGAAGACAACTTGATTGTCAAGTCTGCTATCCCAAAACATACGTAAGAAAATCCGATGCCGCCCCCATCTTGCACATCTTCTGTCCGACGAGCCCACACGCAAGACTGGGTAGCTTCAACTACCAGCCAAGAAAGCCGAAAACGGACATCTCAGCTTTCGCCCCAGACAATTAAGAAGCTCAAGCCTTCAAGCAACCCAGCTGCCGCCCCTACGGCCCCGACTGGAAATGACTCTTAACATGCCCCGGCTCGACCTCTTCTTTCGTCGCAGAAGCGGATCCATTTCACCGACGAAAACGGCGAAGATCCAACAATCCGTCTAGCTACCTTGCTCAAGACGGGGAAGACACAGTTCCCTACTGCTTCCTATACAAACCAACCCAGACGGCTGACGCCCCCGTCATCAATAGAGGCTTAAAGACAGGCTTTAGTTTCGCCCTAAGAGATCGGGACTCCAAACCATGGAACCTACTCGGCCAATCGACCACCCTCTTGACCTGCCTCCTCCGAAATGAAGGCTCCTTGCTCGAGAAGGGAGAACCACTAATACTTGACAAGGAACCACCGGCTCCACGACCCAGACGAGAAGCAAGTTTCTTTCGTCATTTCGGCGATGGCGCAACAAACCCCCGCCACTTTGACACTTACACGGATTGTGAATTCCCTTGCGCCGAGGTGAAGTTGGATTTCGGCACGGCCCCCTCAATACCGAAGAAAGCTGAAGTTCCGTCTTTAGTACTCTTCGAAAACGATAAATACTTACGCATGAGTCTTAGTGCCGCCTCGCAAGCTGACGTCTTGTACACAGCAGTCAACGCCCTGTGCGAGAAGCTTTCAGCCGACGCCAGCATTGAAGATGTCCGAAACGTTTCATTTCTCAACTCTTTCAGAAAGCCAGTTTCACCACCTATCATTCGTTGAACCGGGCAACAAGAGCACTCGTCAATAACACCCTGCTCCTACGAGAGTTGCCTTGAAGACAGCAAACAACCTTAATGACTCTACAAGACACGACCTACGAAACCAGCCAATCTAAGTGTCTCATACGCTCTTTCGGGGGTTAATCCCATATCTCGCACCACACCTGGCTATCTCCAGGAAGCCGAAACCACAGAGACAAAACCAGTCGACCAACCGCCGTTTTACAAAAACAAACTTCCCACAACTCGACAACCACCGGAACACTGGAATAAATCAAGAGCGCCTCCGGCCGAAAGCAGAAACAATGAAAGCTCCTTTCACCAGCCCAAACAGCCCCAGTCCTTTCGGCCAAAGAAATCAACACAAGCGTGCATCCACTCCAGACCGGCGCAGCCGCCACTCGTCACCAGGGGGCAGAAGCTCCTTTCGGAAAGGACAACAACGACGCCTTTCGTCCCTGCGACTTTCTAGTTGGCGCAAGACTCCGACACTTGCTACCAGCCTGGCGAAAACTAACCCAGAACACAGAAATTCTTTCGATCATCGAACACGGCTTTTGACCATCTTTCCTTTCAAGACCCCCTCTAGCGGCCTCACCACCATGGGACTTCACGTCACTGGTATCAGAAACCCTTTCGTCCGAAATTGTGCAACTCCTGTCGAAAAGAGCCATCAAGGAATGCCACAACCCGGAACCGGGATTGTATAGCATGATCTTCACTTGTCCAAAGAAAACAGGTGGCCTTCGACTAATTTTCAATGTAAAGCCACGGAACAAGTTAATCGCCAACAGCCACTTAAAAAGGAAACTTTGGAGTCAATCTGCCAATCTTTCAAGCAAAACGACTGGACAGTCTCAATCGATTTGGAAGTCTTCATGTACCCTTGCATAGGGCAACAAGCCATTATTTTCGCTTCATCTACGACCAAAAGGTCTACGAATTCCTCTCCCTGCCTTTCGAATTGAATGCAGCACCAATTATTATCACACTGGTTCTAAAACCAATTCTAGCAGCACTACATCAACAGCAAATCCAAGCGAATGCAATGCATACCTCGATGACTGGGCTCAATAACCAAACCCCTTTCGTCTGGAAGCCAACCGGGATCAAGCAATCCACCAGCTGAACCAACTAGGATTCGGAATAAACCAAGCCGAATTTCGCCTAACCCCACTCAGTCCTTCGCCTTCCAAGGCGCCTCGTTCAATCTACAAACGGCAAGAATTTCTCCCTGATTGGGACGAATACAAGACCTGCTGCAACACATTCGTCAATTCCGAAAGCAAACCTCCTTTTCGCTCCGAGAACTAAACTCCCTCATCGGGAAAATGTACGCAATGGCGAACATTCTTCCCTACGGACGTTGGATGGTCAGACCCTTTCATCATTGTCGAATCGACACCAGGACCAACCGGACCAGGAAAGACCCTTGGACAAGCATTTTCCCCGCAAATGCCTTCTTTGGTGGTCAGATATACCAAATCGATAACTCTTTACCGATTCGTCCAACGAAGGCTGGGGAGCCCACATAGACAACCTGGAAGTCTCGGGCCTATGGCCAACAAACAACAGGGATCATATCAACATTCTCGAACTACGGGCAATCCAACTAGTCTTAGAACATTTCCAGCCTCAAGTACGGAACCAAGTCATTCAAGTCCAAGCCGACAACACAACAGCCCTGGCTTACATCCGAAAGGAAAGAGGGACGAAATCCCGTCTGCTACACAAAATAACCTCAAAGATCTTCAACTTTTGCATCTGCAACAACATCACTCTGCCATTTCACATTCCAGGCAGCAGAAATGTGATTGCAGACTCTGTCTCGCCGAAAGCCACCGGCAGGCGAATGGAGCCTCAAGAAATCCACCTGCAAATATCTCTTCAACATCTGGGGCACACCAATGATAGACCTATTCGCCACGAGGCACAATGCCAGACTTCCCCATAATATCAGCCCGATCCCGGACGAAAAGGCAACAGCAGTCGACGCCCTGACGTTCCCATGGAAAACCTATATGCATACCTGTTTCCACCATTCAAACTACTGCTGCAGGTCCTACAGAAAATAGTGGAAAGCCAAGGCCTCTTCCTCCTGATCGCACCCCTTTGGCCATCAGCAGCTTGGTTCCCCACCCTCCTAAATCTGATAGTGGAAACACCAAGAAGTCTACCCCTTCTTTCAGAGCTTCAGTCACAACAGAAAGGATCCATGCTCCACCCAAACCTACCCAATCTAAACCTTCACGGGAAGTTACTATCATTAAACTCCTCAAGAAGGCTGGAATTTATCAAGAAGAGGTCAAACGCATTGTTTCAAAAGCAACCGGAGAGTCAACTAACCGAATGTATGACAGCCACTGGACTAGATGGATTCATTAGTGTCTCACAAAGGAAGTTAATCCACTCGACCCCCCCTCTACCAGATCTGTTGAAATTCTTCAGCGACCTGTTCAACGTTGACAAGCTCAAAAGCTCAACGATCCTCGTTTACCGTTCAGCATTAAACTCGGTTTTTAAAGCCGCAGACTAGGGTTCGACCGAGTCCGGGTAAATACCCAACCCGGTACCAGGTATTGCTATTTTTGACCCGGCTCGGACTCGGTAAAAATTCGAGAGTACAAACATGATAATAATTATTTGTTAAAAAAATTATTTTTATTTTCATAGTTTCATTTATATCTTCTGGATCCTCTTACAACTACTTGCACGCCATAGATATTCATTAATGTGCACAGAAAAAATCAGATAAATTGCTTTAATGGTTTCGGAGAACCAATTTTTTTTAATTACGGGCTGTAAACGAACTAAAATAGAAAATCTCCGTGTTGAGAAAACGCGTCCGTAAGTCGGCGATAGTTACGCTAAAAATCGTTGTTCCCACCTGATAAGCGATAGTGTGAAGGTTTATAGGCTCCTTTTCCATTTTAGTTGTACATCGCAGCTGCTGTTTTAATTTTTTAATGTTGTGAAAAATCACCTTTCTCGTGATTTTCAACAACGAACTGAACACAAGCGCTCACGTGAAATACGAAGCGCGCCATGGCGGCCATTGTGAAATTGTCCGTCAGCCAATGAGAGCGCGCCAAATTGGTCACGTGGTGGCAACTGGCCAATGAGGGAACGCGATCTTCCAATTGCTTTGGAAAGGCAGCTCGAGACCGCCAGAGACAGCCTCTTACATTCCATTTGATTGGCCAATGCCAAACGGGCATCGAGAAAATGTGTTGAAAGTCCCGGATAGAGGGGAATTCCAGCTTTTTAGAGAACCCAAGATGGCGGCCTAGTCAAATGGTTAGATCGCTCCCGCTGTCGAATATGACCTGTTTTTTGTTCTTGAACTACGGAAAAAGAATTAACACCACATTTTTTTCACTCTTTAGTGAGACTGCACTCAACTAAAGTGCTTTTTATAAAAGTATAGACATCGTTAACAACGTTTTGTTTACAGAAAACGATGCACAACATATCGGGTAGCGAATTTCAGCTTTTCTCATGTCGATATTTTGGCCGAAAATTGCATTTTTCGACCCGCACTTCCCCATAAAAGTTTCGACGTATATATACGTCGTTACTCCACTTGGGCCACACCGTTGCTTAAAGGGTTAAAGCCAACAAAGGCCTATTGGGAGACAAAAGTAACCAAAATGCATTTTATTTTCCATTTCACTTTATTACTAGGAAACAGGCTTTGGGCCTATTGTAGGCGGAGCGAACAGACCTTTATTTCAAATTTATATTTAGTGTTTATTTTAACGACTACCATATTTGTTAATGCTCCTTAAAAATCTATGAGGAATGCTCACTCAGCTAAGTTTGGGCTATTTGCCTTTTGGTGTGACGTACTGTTGTTATTTGCAGGCTTTTGTCTTATTTTAGCTTTATTTTCAAATAGGCCAAAGTTATCTTATTTATAATTTATTAATATTATATTAATAGGCTTTCGTTTGCTCCATCATTTAGTGTCTGTTTAGCTTCTTTCCACATCTGTCACTAAATTAATACAGATGCAAACTGTTTATGTTGCCTTTTGGATTTATATGTCAGACTGCCTGTGCACGGAATCGAACCCACGATCTTTGGAACCAGAAACCTAGGTCTCTTCCAAAGGTCGTGGGTTCGATTCCCCGCTCAGGCAGTCTGTCATATTGGTCCAAAAGGCAACGTAAATAGGTTTGCTTCTGTATCAAATTGACTCGATTCTTCGGCTTGCAGTCGTGTGTTCCGACACTAAAGATGTGAGCCATCGCCGCCGATAAAAATAAAACGGCATGTTTGTCATGGCTGGTTGGGCTGCCGCCGCTAATAATTCTGACATTGTTTACAACGATAATTACTGCCGCGCAAAGTGCCTTCCCTAGATTACAAAATGATAATAATAAAGCATTTAACTGTAAGCCAAACAATCATCTGAGCGATAGTTATTAACAATAATTAAAAAATTCAGCAGGTTGGCAATGCTGCCGCTGGTCTAACACTAGTCTTGACAACGCCACCAACAGAGATATTGATGCGCACACCTCTATCACGCACGGCAACAGCGATCTTAAAACCACATTATAATCCATCAGTAACGATCACAATATTGTAGGTCAAAAAGTGTTAGCTCTTAGGCCTACTTTAGCCTTTAGGCCTAATTTGAAGTTTTAGGCCTAATATTTAGTCGTCATTTTTATTTCGTAAGTAGCAGCTGCGTTTGAGATTAAGCCTATTCATTAATGCACCACGGTTTCGAGTCCACACGTTGCTAACGAGGAATATTTAAACTATTAGAACGCACATGTTGTTTCGTGCTGTGTTTAAATACGTCGTCCGATGTATTGTTCGTTTTATATGTATAGCTTCGCCGTGATACGACGATTTCGGTTTCATATTCAGGATTCTCATCGCTAGTGTAAATACCAGTTTCGTTCCCATGCTGAAGGTAATCCCTCCAACCATTCGTTTTTTCAAATGATGCTAAGGTGTATCGTACCGGAATCCTTTTCTTTTTTATGTTTGCGTTTCTTCCTGTAGTGGTAGAATGCAAGGGCCAATTGGTATTATTTCATTGATTTACGTCGAAAAAGGTTATCAGCTAGAAAGAAGAAACGAAAATTTAATTTTCCGTGTTTTTTTAAATTCACTAGAGTACCACCAGCAAGGTGTATGCGTCGCCGGAATTCCTTAACTATTCACGATTCCAAATTTGTGAGTGAGTGTTAGAAATAAATTCGAAAATTCGTACAGCTGTGATAGCTTCTTTGAAATTCCCTTGTCTGCGTCTACAGTACGTGTGACTTCACTTTAACAAGGGACCCAACCGTAATTTCAATGTCACGTCTGGTTTGATCGTAGTACTTTGTCCTGTCTCTCGCTGCTTCCTGAAGATGTGCCCTGACCAAGTCTCTTGCTTCCGTCCCCTGTAGGTACTCTTCTATGGTCTTATTTTCTTCTTGTCGAGGTAAGCATACTATCGAAATCTCTTCAGTTGGATCCCTTCCATGGATAATATAGTAAAGAGTCTCCCCTGTTGATTCGTGGGGCGAATGGCGTAAAGCTGACTGGATGTTGGGCAGAAGAGGACCCCAAGCTAAGTTGTGTTTATGGACGAATGCACAGAGGCAGGCTTTTAACGTCCTGTTTACCCGCTCGGTCGCGTTCGCCTCTGGGTGGTAAGGAGATGTCCGACGCTGTAGGGACCCCCACTTCTTCAAGACCTGAGTGAACAGCGAAGCAACGAACGCTGGCTCATTGTCAGACAGGATGTACCTAGGAGCTCCATGTACCTGCACTACTAGCGACAGTAGTTTACTTGCAGCGGTCTTCGCTGTTGCATGTCTCGTTGGTTCGACCCATACCCACTTCGAGAAGTAGTCGACCATAACTAATATGTATTTATTAGCGGCTGCTGTCGCAGGCAAGGGGCCGACAAAGTCAATCCCAATCATTTGGAATGGTTCAGAGGGCACTGTCGCGACCATTTTCCCTTGCTTCAAACGCTGGGACGGTTTCGCGATCTGGCATTCATGACCGGCACGGATGTATGCCTTTGTGTCCTGGAAAACCCCAGGCCAGTATCCGTTTGCTCGCACTCTGGCAAGGGTCTTTGCTACCCCAAGGTGACCCGCGCCTGGTAAGTTGTGATGTTCACGGAGGAACGCATGCACTAATGCCGAAGGAACGTAAAGTCTTAAGTCGCCATCGATTCGTCCTCGTGTCTTGGCTGCGGGGTCTTTATAGTACACAACTTCTTCTCGCATGACAAAGTTCTTGACCGTGTTCGTGACAAATCGCACTGGTTTGGCCGACGCTAATGGTGGGCTGGTGATGACCCTGCAAATTCGTGCAATTTTCTTATCCTGCTGCTGCATCCTGGCCAGGTCCTGCTTGTCGTGCACCGTCAATATTGGCTGTCGGCCAATTACCATCAGTGGTACAGGTGCTCTTGAGAGCGCGTCAGCAATGATGTTTTGTTTCCCCGGGCGATGCTTGACTTGGAAATCGTACTGCTGGAGTCGTATGGCCCACCGCGCTGTGTTTCCCTTTTCTGATGAGCTCGACAAGACCCAACGTAGCGCCGAGTAGTCTGTGATTAGCGTAAACGATGCGCCTTCCAGGTAGTGGCGCCACTTTTCAATGGCTTCCACTGCACCCAACGCTTCTTTTTCGAAAGCAGAGTATTTGAGTTCGGCAGGTGTTAGTGATCGACTGTAGAACTCGACCACATATTTGCACTCTTCATCTTCCTGCGTTAGGACGGAACCAATTCCCACGTCGCTCGCATCGGATTCGACCGTGAAGGGTCTTGTGTAGTCCGGCAATCGTAGTGCCTTGGAGACGAGGATCGTCGTTTTCGTCGCCTGGAATGCTTCTCCGTGGTCACTGGTCCATCTGAACCTCTCTTCCGACCGCATGAGCTGATAAAGTGGGCGCACAATGTCCGCATAGGCCCTCACAAACTTTCGAAAGTAATTACACAACCCAAGGTACCGTTGGAGGTCCTTCCTCGTCTTTGGGTGCGGGTAATTACGAAGTGCATCCATATGTTTCCCCTTGAGGTGCACCCCCTCCGCACTTATGGAGTATCCGAGGATGTTCATAATCGGTAAACAAAAGTGACATTTGGAGCGTTTTAATGTCAGTCCCGCCTCTTCGAGTTTCTGGAACACGAGTTCGATGTGATGTTTGTGCTCCTGCCGTGTTCTACTGGCGACGATGATGTCGTCGATGTAAGCATGCAAATTGAGCCGATCAGAGGGCCCAGGATGATGGTCAGTGTCCTCTGGAATTCGGCACTGGAGTTCTTCAACCCGAAAGGCAAAACTGTCCACCTAAAACTCCCCAAATAGCACACAAAAGTTGTATAATCTCTGGATTCCTCGTGGAGGGGGATCTGGTGGAATCCGCTCTCTCCGTCCAAGGTCGAGACGAAATTCTTTCCCTAGAGGAATTCCATGACTTCGTCAATCTTCGGTATTAGAAAGGTGTCGGGCACCATCTGTGAGTTTAGTCGTCTGTAATCTACAACAGCACGCCACGATCCATCGTCCTTACGCCTGAGATGCATGAGCGCTCCCCATTCACTTGTAGCCCTCTCAATCTTATTGTCCGCTTCCAGTTGTCGAACCATTTCTGTGAGACGAGTCCGCATTTCTGGCGAAGTACGGTACACTCATGCTGCATAGGGTTTCGGTGTTACGTGGAATTTGATTTTGTGTTCCACCACTTTGGTCCTCCCCGACTTCCCTGGGAATAGATTAGCGTGTCGGTCTATTGTTTCGTTCAAGTCAGCGAATTGTTCATCCGATAACGTGTTGAATGACTCCGTAACTCCTGATGCACTGGCCATTTTTCACAGTGGGTTCAGGTTGGGTTCGTCCTCATCAGACCGGACTAGTGCCGTAGAAAAAAAGAAACTCGTCTTTCCAACCTGCTGCGGGAAGTACGCAAGTCTATTAGCCAAGTCCAGTACCACTTGCGTCGCCTTGATGGAGTCGCTTCCCAGTATGTAGTTCTCTGATAGTTCCTTGTAAACCACAAATTTGATTGGATAGTGACGTCCTTCCACCATTATGTCCAATGTCACTTGGGCCTCTGGAGTGATCACGGTGATCCCGTCCGCCAGGATGGCCGAAGGCCCGTGATACTCTTTCATCTTTTTATCTGGCGCAATTCGCAGTAACCATGGCTGCGAAATGTTGTTCGGGGCTGATCCCGTGTCAATACATCCCGTGAAAGTCATCTTTCCCACTCGCAGCTTCATCCGTGAAAGTCCGTCGTCACTCTTCGTCATCAGGTTCGGTGTGGTTCGCAGTTTGCGAGGCTGGTTGCACAGTAACTGCACATGACCTTGGACTTGACAGTTATAGCAAACCAAATTTGACATGTGCGGTGTCCATCTCTTTTCGTTTTCTTTTAACTTGTCCCAGTCTACTTCGCTGTTATCTTGCTGCATATTCTGCTGCTGGGGTCGTGAAGTAGCAGTTGACTGCTGCTGTCCTGTGCGGTCATTCTGTGTCGATGCGTGTCGACTTGTATTCGAAGGATCAAAGCTCGCTGCAGTAGGTGATAGGTTTAATTTCGTTCCTTGTATCGCCCGCTTTTGTTGGTGTTCGCTGGCCGACCATGAAGACGATTCATTATCTCTCTTTGTCTTCGGTGGGAACCTCAACCAATGATGTAGATTCTGCACGGCTTCGTGTAACTGCGCGTAGGTCTGGGGAGCGCTTCTGATCAACGATTCCCGTGTAACATCCTGTGGCCTTTCCACAATGAAATCTACTATGGTCTGCCTCCGATGGAGGGTTTTTCATCCGTCCATACTTTTCTCTGACAGCTGCCCGCGAAGCGTAGAGGTTCCTGACCTGCTCCTTGTTTGTAATGAGCCAAGTCTATCAAAATTTCCTGGTCAGTTTCCGGTTTCAAGAAATCTTTCTTTAGATTGCCTTTTATTTCATCCCACGACCGGTACTGCACGGCGAATGAATTATACCACTTCCTGTACGAGCCTTGGACCAAAGATTTCATTAAGTTATCCACGTGGTCCTATGTCGGCAACCACTGTCTTACAAAGAAGTAAACACTCTCAATCCAACCTTCAAGTTTGACGTCATTATCAAGTTTGGCTAGCGACGCGATCGTAGCTATCATCTGACCTTGTGTAATACCCATGCCATTAGCATTATTGTGGCGATTATGAAGCGCAGCCATCCAATTCATCTGGTTGCTCGCCTGACCCTGAGCAAAAGCAGTGTTCGCGACGCATGGTTGTTGTGGAATAGTAAAATGTTGATGTCCATGGCTCCCCGCTTTCCCATTCAGTTGCACAGCACCGTTCATTGATTGCAGGTAGTTCCCCTCAACTGCTGCAGGAAACAGCAGTTCCTGCTGTTACTGTGGTGCCCGGTTCAGTGTGGGTGTGCCTGACTGTCCTTCTTGCGTGGGCCAATTTGCGTAGGCGCCGGGCTGGTAATTCGTCTGGGGCATGTTTATTATTCCATCTTCTTTGTGCGGATTTACCAAAATTCTTTGCCGCCCTTGTACTCCGCTCTCCATGTGTGGCTGCGATTGACCGAGAAATGGCTGGCAATGGCTCTGGTATGGCACCCAGTTGTTTAAATTTGGATGAATTTGGTTCAAAAATTGGTTATTGTCTAGGTTCATGTTAGTCATTGCTCCTTGCACGGTCGTCACCTGACGAGCAAAGTCTGGTTGGTTTGGCTCCATATTCATTCTTGGTGCAACCGTGTAACTTATGGTAGGCCTACCTCCTATCCACAATGTGGACGGACAATAGATACTCCCACCACATAGGTCCCTAACAAGTTGTGTGTAGGGCGGATGTAATCCCTGTGACTGCCTGTAATAGTCAATTTGCTGCTGCAATGTTTGTAGTTGACGCCACAATAACCCTTGTTGTGGGATAGCCTGACTGTCATGTGGGACAAACTCCTCCCAGTGGTGACCTGTTCTTGGTTGTGGGACACTTTGACTGTAATTTCGGGAACCGTGAGGCTGATGTGAGGCACAGGTGCGGCTGGGAAAACCCTGCGAGACACCTGCAAGGCTTAGATCCGCTCGTAATATGGGTGGCTGAACTGGGATCGATTGCATTGTGTTTCCGCCGTTCGACGCGAAATCGGTGCATGTTGGCGTTAAAGTTTCGAGCGGACTTTTCCCTAAACCACACTCCCTGACTACGACATCCCGACTAATCAAAGACTGTGCACTATAAGGATCAATAAGTGGACTCGTGGTATTTGTTGAGACACTTTTTATCTGATCACCTGGGTATACAAGCATGTTTTGCTGTGTGTATGACACTCCTGCTCTAACAAACTGCTTATTATCTTCGTGAAATTGCTGTGAACAATCACAACCTTGACTGCTGTTAGTATCCACATGTTCACCTGAGTTCCCCTGTAAAAAGATATCATTGTACGTTAACTTGTTTGATATCCTATCTAAGCTAGGCCTAGCACCGACTTGCGAGCTATCCAATTTTGCACATAGTTCAAATTGTTTGTCCCTGCCAACAAATCCAGGCTGCTCTTTTGCTTCACCACTCTGAACTGCCTTATTTTCCTCACCTTGATCGGTTTGGCTCCTTCTTAGTTGTGTTTTAGTTGAGGGCTCTTTGCAATAATTTCACATTGCTATTAAATTCAACTGTGTCATCCATGTAATGCGAATCCTCCCCATTCCTATTTGCTCCAAAAAACACTTCATTACTCTCCTGTAGAGCCTGATTATTCGTTGTAGTGTGTACTGGATCAATATACAAAATTGTGTCGGATAGGCTGCCACTCTGAAATGGTGTGTGCTGCAACCGACCTCTGTTACTGTCGCTACCACAGACATTTATTTGGTTTACTTTGGGCTCATGGTACTCTAAATCATTGCAATTTATCTGTCTGCTTGACCCTAAATTAATTGGTGTAGACGAGCTAGCACCACTCTGAAAGTTTGGAGGATTAACATTTGTCGAAGGCATAGCCATTTGCTGTTGCGTGCCATCATCTTGTTTACCCAAATTGTCACTCCTTCATTCCCCAGCATGTACCCCTCATCAGTCCTCTTCATTTCCTGCTCAAACGCAGCTCAATTAAATTTGCAATGTCTACTGTACCTATTCCCACAGCTATCTATTTGGAACCATTACCGCAGCTGCTCCAAGCTCGTCCACCATCGATCTGTTTATGTGGATGGTTGTACTATCGCCATTGGTGTAAAAGGTAAATCAAGGTCGCCGTTCACGAAAACGATGTCAGTTTTTTTCCAAATTACGAGCCTCGCTCGCGCAGTCGCGCTCGCTGCGGCTAACTACATAACATCAGAAAACGCAACCAAAAACTTAGCCGGAAAACTTCACGCGCCGGAATCTAGATAAGCCGGCCTTCTTGCTTGGAGCTTCTGCGGTAGTGGACCCATACATTTTCCTTACCAACGAAATCATAATTAGCGAACGAAACCCAAAGCCAGAGAGCCAACGCCGCCATGCTTCGTTTATGCACGTCAATCACACCACACAGGCCACCGTGAAGTTTGGATATTCGTCACTAAAATCACACAATAATCTGCGGTTCTTTGTGCAATCAGAATCTCAATACATCATTGAACGATTACGCCGGATGCCTGCACGATTTTCGTATTTTTCCAAAGTTCTGGCACTCGACGCTCTTCGTTGGCCGTAATTTTCGGCCATTACTTACATCACTCACCCGTCCACATGCGAGATTACCATCAATTTTCCTTTCTACTTTAGTTCGAGGCGCCAATTTTGTCACCAATCGGGTGCAAAGGGAACACAAGGCTTCTTTTGTCTTGTACCATGTTTAATTTCGATGTTTGATTCATTTTGAAGCATGATGATTTCCCGAATGAAGCTCGACTTCGCTCGCCCATTTTTGTAACTCCCGCCCCAGGCCCATCGAGATAACGCCGCGCTTGTGACAAGCTCCGTCACACTGTTTTGTTGCCCCCCCCCCCCCC
>JAHWFP010058177.1:656-22702 GCA_023313725.1 Lithobius niger
CCCCCCCCCCCCCCCCCCCCCCCACGTCCCTTCGGCCCTGAGTACCCTGCACGGAAACCATGCTGCCTCCTATCTGTTAGTTTCACAGTTGTTGTAGAGTTGACTTTTAACTAGCTTCTCAAAGAGCTTAGCCACTTGAGACGTCAGGCTGATGGGGCGATAATTTTTTGAGCTTTGGCGATCACCGGCCTTGAAGCTGGGGATAATGTTGGCATTTGTCCAGTCATCGGGAATGATCGTTTCATCAAGAGACTTCTGGAAAACAATGGCAAACGGTGTAACAATAGTAGCAGAGCAAGCTATAAGCATGGCACAGTGAATCCTATCTGGGCCAGAGGATTTAAAGAGGTCGCAGTCCTGCAGCAGGAGGCACACAGTGTACTCACTGATGTTGATAGCGGAGAGGGCATTAGTTTGCACGAGCACATCAGGCAATTGTGTAGGTCCAGCATTATTGAAAATCGAACAGAAGTATTGATTCAGTTCGTTGGCGACATCTTGGGGATTGGTAACAGTAGGTCCATTGTCTTGCTTAATGTGGATACGAGGTTTATTCTTGTTCTTGCATTGGAGATAAGCTATTTGGCATTTTCTAGCACAGCACAGAAGGCCCCACTCATGAACATCTCCATCCCTGCTTATGGGGAAATATTACAACTGGTTGCACCCAACTTCTCTATCCGGCCTCAACTGCCTGTTGGAGATACAACTCGACTATCGTATATAGATCTGTGGTGCGAGAGACAATGCGGCTGATGTAAATTGCACTGACACTGAGTGATGTGATCTTCGAACTGTCAAGAGTTTTTTGCACTTCTGATGAAGGTGGTCGGAAAAGTGTATTTGACATTCCTTACACAGCACTACCACCGAAAATTCAAGAGGAATAGTAGAGTTCTTCCAATTGTGATTTTGTGTTCTTTGTGTGTTTTGTGTTCTTTTTCCTGCTTACAAAACCCTAATCCTTGTAGTTTGTGAACCACTTCATGTGGAGACTTTTTGAGCTGATAGTGACTGGCTGACAGACTGACAACTAGGATCGCTGTAAGGTGTCTTTGCTTAAAAACGGAAGTAATAACAAAGTATTAATGGAAGCTATGCCATTTTTGAGACTCGGAAAGACGTTGGTCTAGAGAGAAGCAAAGGGGGACGTAAAAAACAAGTTGGAGACTAACGGTATTGCTAGTGCACCAGATGGCAATCTCGCACAGAATCAAACTGGGAACGAACTGAAAAGCTGTTGGTGTCCAACTCGAAGGGAGATGCTCACCTTAGAGGGCTGAAATCCCTGGATATTCATCAGCACAGCCTTATCTCGGCCTTCTCTCGGACGTGGTATTGAATATCCAGGGACCTTCAAAGCCAGCTATTCAGTTTCTGTCGCGTACAAGTTCAGGGAGCATCTGAAGAAGAAATGGAAGACCGGCCTTACAAATATTGGAGGCCCCGTCAAATCGCCAAATGTAAAGACTGGCCTTGCAAATATCGGAGGTCTCGTTGAACCGCCAAAAATTCGAATGACACTAGGACTTGGATTAGGTCACGTTATAAAGCAGTCGAAAATGTACCTGAGAAAGATGGTCGGCTGTGTATTTACATCTCCAGCGTCATAGACCATTGAAAATTTTCTAAAATTGTGTAACAATGCTTGTTATACTGCGTTCGATGTGCTATCCGGATCAAGCGTAAAGGTCAGTGGCGCGCTCCGCCACTACCGGAAGCAGTACAATAGAGGAGAATAGTTGTGATCAACACAGCAACCTTTGGGCTGGCTAGAAGACTTACAAGTAATTGCATTGTAATAGTTATAATAGTTGAACCCTGGAAAATATAATGCTAAACCCAAAGACTCATGATTGGACTCATGATTGTATTAGAAACTTTTGAAATTGTGCATGTAGTGCTTCATTTACAATGGCTTCTAATTTTCAAAGTAAGAATGTTGGTATTTTTAAAGTATTAACGAGTGCAGTTTTATGAGTATTTTTCTTCTTAAATCCCAGAGTTAAAACCAAGTGATCCAAGGATTTTAAACACAGAAGGCGGTAGCTATTATGGTCATGAAGAAAGGCATCGGCTGTCTGAATTCGCTGCTGTCGAAAGGCATCATCCTGAAACTGAGTAAGTAGGAGTATTCAACAGAGTTAAGCATAGTGTCTGTTGTACTAAATTGTTGAGCACTGATGTCTTTTCATACCTTCAGTCCTTCATACCAGACTTGCAGTGCTTTCCGAAACCACGAAGCCTAACTCGGCCAAGCTCATCCTTCTGGTAACATCGTTTGGCTCGGTGTTTGATGTCAAGCATGCTATTTGTTGCTATGTCAGCCATCAGTATCTTCCAAATTTACAGTACAAACTCTGTAAACTCAACAGAGGGTTCCGAAGATTGGAAGTGACATTATGTGCAACACACATTTGTTAGTCTGCCCGCGAGATGGTTGATTTTTGAGCGGTGCTCAGTAACAGTTGATGAGCCAACTCCGGATTGAGCCACAAGTCACATCGAAAGGCAACACAATTTCCCTCAAGACACGCTTTTGGAACGTTCTGTTAAGTTTGCTCTCTGCATATTAAAGGTAGGAAACTGTCTCCGGAAGGATGAGTTTGGCTTGATGGTTTTGGGAGGCACTGTTAGTTACTACTTGGTGTAGTTGGTGTAGTAAAACAGAATGAGAAGGAATTAATTGTGCAAGTGTTTAGTTGTGACTGTAATTTAGTGTGTAATTACAAATGATTAAAGATTGGTTTACAAACAGGTAGTTTCAACCATTAGCTTATTTGATTGTAGGCAGCGATGGACCTTCATCACTGAATGATTTGACAACTTTACGTCTCTTGACTTGGATTTGGAAACCTGCACAAATGACAGTAAAGATAGTAATTTAGTAAAGATATTTATTCCAGAAAACTTTTTTTTTTAGTGTTAATTAAGTTACATTAAAGCTGACAAAGAAAACAACCATACAACATATGCACAGGTTATGAAGTGGTGATTATGTGCGTACGACATTTAATTAATAATTTCTCTTTATTTTTTACTAGTGCCGAGTTGTCAGCACATTTTGTTTGCTCAATGTCATCAGATGACCTGGCGAAGAAGCAAAACGACTGTGAAACGTCATCAATTCTTGGAAATTCAAAAATGGTAATTAAAGCTTTGACTCGTAAATTTTCATAAAAAGCTTCATTGGTTCTGCAAACCATACGACAACTAATAGCCCAGTCATTTTAGGTTTAAACATTGGATTAATCCAAAGAAAGCTGAAAGTTGGCACGTAAGTAGCTACCAGTGGGGTATGAAACATACTAAAAGTCCCCTGGGCTAAGACGCTTGCTTCCTCCGGTACAATGGAAAAAGGGCATAAGTAACATGTCATCCATACATGTAATAGGGTGGCTAGAGGATTGATTGTTCACTTACTGAAAAAAGCATGAAATTTTGTATGGATGCAGATGAATGGTAACAGGGAAAAAAATAGCTATAATAGCAAGTTCGAAACCCCCCCCCCCCCCCCCCAAAAAAAAAAAGTGATTGCCCCCCCTCAAACAAAATACTATATTTTTGGCTGTACTTAACTCCACAATGTCAACAAACCTAAAAGTTGGCACATACATAGCTACCAGTCGGGTGAAACATACTAAAAGTCCCCTGGGCTAAGACGCTTGATTCCTTCGGTACATTGTGTAAAGGGCGTAGGTAACATGTCATCCGTGGCTAGAGAGTTGAATTGTCCACTTAAAAGCATGACATTTTGTATGGATGCAGTTGAAGGGTAACCTTAAAAAAAAATAGATATGATAGCAAGTTCGAAACCCCACCCCAAAACGGTGATTTATCCCTCATCTTGCCCCCCCCCCCCCCCAAGAAAAACCTATTTTTTGGTTGTACGTAACTCCCTAATGTCAACAAATCAATTCATAATGTGATGCAAAAATGTCCAGCACTCAATTCTGAACAGGAAAGGTGAGATACATCTTTTACGTAACCCCAAAATCATATTTAAAGTGTATCACCGTTAATTCACGCGAATGGTCTATTTTCACTTGGTTGTTATTTTGATTTTCGAATTCAAACTGCTCTAGCGAGCCCTTGACAGCTCGAGATGGACATGCTTAGGATTTTCTAAAAGGTGGGGATTGATTCTTTCCATCAATCCTAACCAAAATTGTTTCACGTAGATAGGAACCGCCCTATGCCTATTTAAAGTTGAAGAGGTAATGGTGTATCGGTGAAAGCGTATGTTGAATTTGGAATTCAAAGTGCTCTTGCGAGCACTCTAATAGCCCGAAACTGACATGCTTAGGATTTTCTAAAAGGTAGGAATCTATTCTTTCCATCAATCCTAACCGAAATTGTTTAGCTTAGGTACAAATACAAATACTAGCATGGTTACAATGGCACTTGAAATTCTATCTTGCCGCTACACCAATTACAGCTACACCTTTAAATGGGAGTAGGACGGTCCCTACCTAAGCTAAACTATGATGGAAAGAATAGCTCCCCACCTTTCAGAATATGCTACACATGTCCATTTCGGGCTATTAGAGGGCTCGCAAAAGAATTTTGAATTCGAAACTGAACACACGCTTTCGCCGCTACGCCCACATTTAAATGGGCATAGGACGAGCTCTATCTAAGTTAAACAATTGCGGGTTGGGATTGATGGAAAGAATCGATCCCACCCTTCAAAAAATTCCAAGCATGTCCATTTAGAGCTATAAGAGGGCTTGCAAGAGCACTTTAAATTTAAAAACCACCATAAACGATTTCGCCGCTACGCCATTAACTCTTCACCTTCAAATTGGCGTAGGTCGGTCCCTATCAAACTAAAAAAATTTCGGCTAGGATTGATGGAAAGAATAGATCCCCAGTTCCCCACCTTTCATAAAATTCTAAGCAGTTCGTTTTCGGGGTATTAGAGGGCTCGCAAGAGCAATTTGAACACGAAAATCAAATCACTACTACAACCAAGTGACAAAAGGAGCGTTCATGCGTGTACTTTGAGTGCGACTTTGGGTTTCAAGAGTTGCTTTTATGTAACGGATGTTTATCACCTCTTCTGTTCAGAATTGTGTGCTGAACGTTTTTGCTTCACATTATGCTTTTGATTTTTTTTATGGTTAAGGAGTTACAGCCAAAAAAACCGTTTTGGGTGGGAGAATCACCCCTCTTCCCCTAAAGGGAGAGGGGAAGTTGAACTTGCTACCATAGCTGTGCATCCATACCAAATTTCATGCTTTTCACAGTAAGTGAACAATTCAACTCTCTAGCCACCCTACTACATGTATGGATGACATGTTGCTTACACCCTTTTTCCAATGTACCGAAGGAAGCAAGAGTCTTAACTAGGGATGTGCGATACTCGAAAAATTCGAGCCGAGCCGAGTATGCAACTTGTACTCGAACTCGGCTCGTCGCTTGCATTCATACTCGGAAAACTCGAATCCGGTGAAAATGCCATAACTTCGCCAATTTTTGACCGTTTTTGACGTTCAAATATACCAAATTCATCGTCTCGACGAGAGCTTTAAGGTGGTGTGAATTAAAAGTCACTAGCTCAAACCGTTTGCAAGTTATATCCTGAAAACAGGAAAACTAGTTGTAGACGTTGACCCACACAATCCGTTAAACAGCATCTTAGTTGTTATTACACTAACAAATAAAAACGACACATGCCAAATAAGTGTGTTCCATCAAATACTCGAACTCGGCTCGATACTCGATTCTTCTGTTGCATACTCGGCTCGGCTCGACTCGAATTAAAATTATTCTACTCGCACAGCCCTAGTCTTAACACAGGGGACTTTTAGTATGTGTCATACCCCATTGGGAGCTACTTATGTGCCAACTTTCAGCTTTCTTTGAATTAATTCCATGTTTTAGCTAAATTTAACCTAAAATGACTAGGCTATAAAGTCTCGGTTAGGAGTCTGATTTCTAGTAAGCACCGTAACCAGTGACACACTAAATGAAGGAAAAGCTTCGTCTTTTGTTAAATTGATCATACTCTGAAGTCCTAAGTAGTTGTGTAATTTGCTCAGCTTATCTTTGTACTCGTGTATGCAGCTTCCAATTTTGTTAATGAAGTCATTTTATTTTTTGTTGGAATTAGAACTGTCATAAATGTTGTTACTTGCATATTAAAGTGATGAGGCACAGTCTCCAGGAACTCGCATTTATTGCGTACTTACTGCCCGGAGTCTTGGTACAGAGAGAACGATCATACACTTCTGTTACAGAGCATGCGCACTAGCACTGTGCGTATGTTTAGCGACACTCTAATACATTACATCTCTTTTCTGCTTTTAAAATAATGTTCCAATTTTATAAAACCCAATTAATAAAAACCATTTTCTACTTGCCGTGAAAAAATACATTACCCAATTTATTAGCATTCTCATTCTCCAAATGCTGTTTCTACTAGAGATAAAATGAGTTCTTCCGGTTCGCTTAGCTACTGTGCATCTTCCACTGCGCAGCCTCCATCTTATATAAAGTCGATGCGGAGCGGCGGCTCTCACCTCTTCTTCTCTAGCCGCCACGCTGTTCACTTCCGGTTTGACTGTGCTTACCTCTGTCTCAGCACCAGCCATCCGCATCCGCTTCGATGCCACGAGCTAAGGGGACGCTGAGGGTAACCCCCCCCCCCCTTCCTCCCTCATCCGCTTCCCCTGTTCCTCCATCCTTCGAGAATGCTGAGGTTCTCGAAATTACTACCGAACAGGATATGTTGGAGCCTCCGCCTCCCAATCCGCTATTGTCGGAATCCTTTCCTCCGCAGTGCAATACTACTGCCACATCCCCTATCCCATGTGGCCAACCACCGCCTGCATCAGACCTTCGATCCTTATCCTCCGAGCTTGCTCGTACTAAGGAACGGTACACACGTTAGAAGCTTCAGGTCAAGGCACGAAAAACGGCAGCCAAACTCGCTTCATCCGCATCCGCTCTGCCTTTGGACCTTTCTTCCCGGTCCTCTCATACCTCTAAGCGGACCAACGAGCCTCTCACCCCTTTTCTCAGGTTCATTCCCTAATGGACTCGTCCCTACGTACCTTCAAACGTAAAGAACCGGACTACACATCCGCTTGGTTGGCCTCTCTCCCCAAGCGTCAGTGCTCCTCGGCATCCGCGGGTCCGTCATCCGCCGCCTCGTCCTCCGCCTCCACCGCCACCTCCGTCCTCTCCACCTCCAGATATTCAGGATCCGTACTATTCCCCGGACCCTTCGGACTTTGGCTTACCTGAGCCTCCGTTCCCAAAGACCCAGATCCTTCTGCGATCCCTCTCCCGGATTTAATATATATTCCAGGATATATTCCAGACAGTTTTCTGTACAAACCCTCCGCATCCACACCGGATACTGTCAAGAACAGGGGCCTGGCCTTCGGGACCAACCATCGCTGCAACCTCCTCTCCTTGGACAATCCACTACGTTGCTCACCTATCTTCCTACGTAACGGATCTCCTTTAGAATTAGAAAATCCTCTACCTTGTCCGGACCGAGAAAATTATTTCTTTCGACCCATAGGGGATGGGACCGGCAATCCTCGTAACTTTGACACCTATCCGCAATCGGAATTTCTTACGGCCGATACGAAGTTGGATTTCAGCTCCTCTCTCTACCTCGCTCGTCAGGCCACGGTCCCGGTTCTCGTTCTGCGTGATAACGACCGCATCCTCCGGCTCGGCCTTCGGGCCGCTTCACACGCAGATGTCCTCAATACGGCTGCTAACGCAATGTGCGAGCGTCTCTATACGGATCCGCCTGAGGCTTACCTTCCTCATTAATCAAGTCTTTCGCAAGAGTTGCTCCGCCACCTACCATGCCTTGAACTGGTTTACCAGGGCCCTTTTTAACTCCACCTTGCTGCTTCGAGAGGTCGCGCTCAACACCGTCCCTAACCTCCATGCGTCTACCCGTCATCTTCTCCGCAACCAGCCGATCCACGAGCCAGAGTGCCTCTTCAGGGGCCTTATCCCAAAGGTAGCTCCGCACCTGGATATATCTCGAAAGCCGCGCTTCGTCAAGTCAAGAGGATCCAGGTGTCCTCCTTCGACTCAGCCAAAGGCTGATCCGCCTTCTGAATCGTCTCTTGGTGTTAGGTCTGTTGAACGTCCGCCCCCTCCTGCTCCTCGAGCCGCCTCGCCCCTTCCGTACAGAACCCAGGGCCGCGGACGAGGACGCTCCCTGGGTCAGTCATCCTCTGATTCCATACGACACTCCAAACACAGAAACCACAAATCCTATTGACATTCCTCCACCCCTACAAGCCGTAGGGGGTCGACTCCGTTTTTATGCCAAAGCGTGGCATACACTGACCACCGGTCCTGTGCTTCGATCAATTGTAACCGATGGCTTCAAGCCGAAATTTCTCGCTCCCCCTCCGGTAGGCGATCCTCCGTGGGATCGTCAGTCTCATCCCTCACACCCTTTACGTTTAGAAATACAATCTCTCATCCACAAACACGCTATCCGCGTTGTTCCTCCTCCGTTCTCTCCGGGGTTTTACAGAGATATATTCCTCTGCAACAAGAAGA
Organism: Lithobius niger; assembly: GCA_023313725.1. Taxonomy (NCBI): domain Eukaryota; kingdom Metazoa; phylum Arthropoda; class Chilopoda; order Lithobiomorpha; family Lithobiidae; genus Lithobius; species Lithobius niger. Next base: position 9,201 of record JAHWFP010058177.1, read on the forward strand.
ACGGTGGAACTCGACTAATTTTCAATCTCAAGCCTCTCAATCGTTGCATCCTCAATCCGCATTTCTAGATGGAAACCGTATCCTCTATCCGCGAATCCCTCCGGCTAAACGATTGGACAGTGTCCCTAGACCTAGCCGATGCCTACCTACACATTCCTCTACATGCTGCTGTCCGCCACCTATTTCGTTTCGTCCTCAACAACACAGTTTACGAATACCTTTGTCTGCTGTTCGGGCTCAATGCGGCCCCTCGGATTTTCACCTGCATCCTCCGTCCGGTCCTGGCGTGTCTCCACCAGCAAGGGATCCGCATCCACGCCTTTCTCGACGACTGTCTTCTTCCCCACCAGACATCTCACGGGTTACTCCAGCATTTGCACGTCGCTGTGTCACTTTTTCATCAACTGGGCTTCGGTATCAATATCCCCAAATCCCGGCTCTTACCAGCTCAACGCTTTGTTTTCCTCAGGGTATCCTTCGACCTCCTCCGGGGCACAGTCGCCCCATCGCCAGACCGGATCCGCTCCCACCTGCTGTCCTCCTGGCAATTTCTACAACAACCACGACACACCTTCCAGGGCCTTGCATCCACCGTGGGGACAATAGACTCATTCGCGGATCTCGTTCCCTACGGCAGGTGGATGGCCCGTCCTCTCCATCACCACCGTTTGACACAATGGGAGGGAGGGACTGCAAGCCTTGCTCTTCTGATGCCTCCTCAAGCCCGGAACCCGTCCTTTCCAATGGAGACCTTGCTTTGGTGGGTGGACGTTCTGAACTTGACTGCGTCCGTTCCCATCCACGAGCCCTTCCCCGACCTCCATCTGTTCACGGACGCTTCTCGTCTTGGATGGGGAGCACACGTCGGCAACCTCACTGCCTCCGGTCTCTGGCCAGTGGATACCACCGAACACATCAACCACCTAGAACTTTGTGCAGCCCTCCTCGGCCTCCGCCGCTTTCAGGGCTTCTTATCCTCCAAAACTGTCCAGATCCATATCGACAATACAACGGCAGTAGCTTACCTTCGCAGAGGCGGTGGAACCCGCTCTCACTCCCTACACCACGTCACGTCCGAGATTTTTCGGTTCTGCATCATCTCTCGCATCCGCCTGCTGCGGCTCCACATTCCACGTCCCCTGAACGTCATAGCCGACGCCCTCTCTCGCAAGAAGCCTCCGGTCAGCGAGTGGGCTCTTCACCCGTCCGTGTGCCATGCCCTTTTTCAACTGTGGCATCGACCGATGGTGGATCTATTTGCCACTAGATTCAACAGCAAACTTCCGCTGTTTGTCAGTCCTCTACCAGACCCACAGGCCTGGGCAGTGGACGCCCTCACTCTGGAGTGGAACCTTCTTCACGCTTATGCCTTCCCTCCACCTCGTCTCTTGTCACTAGTGCTCCGCAAAATCGCCAACTGCTCCGGCCGGTTTCTCCTAATCGCACCGAATTGGCCATCCGCGGCCTGGTTTCCTCTCCTCCCATCCCTTCTCATCGCCCCTCCATACCAATTACCTGCACAACGTGACCTCCTATCCCAGAACCAGGGACGGATCCACCATCCCAACCTATCCTCGCTTCAGCTTCACAGGTGGCTACTATCGTCCGACTCCTCCTCTCAGCAGGCATTCTTGAAGACTAGGCCTCTCGCATTGCCTCCAGGGCAGTGCGATCCGCCACTATGAAGGTTTACGACAGCCACTGGAAGCGGTGGTTTCATTGGTGTGTCCCACAACAGGTCAATCCAATCAATCCCCCTTTACACGACCTCCGATTCCTAACCTCCTTATTTAAGCAAGGTTTACAAGGATCCACCATCCTGGTATACCGGTCAGCATTAAATGCTGTCTTCAAGGCAGCCGGAAATACTACCCTCCTCACGGATTATAAAATCTCCTCATTGATCCACTCCTTTCAATTGGAACGCCCACGGGTCCCCAAACGGTTTCCTGACTGGGACCTGTCAATCGTCCTTACGGCTTTAATGGCTCCTCCGTATGAACCTTTAGCCTCTGCGCGCCTCAGTCACCTCACACGAAAAACTGTTTTCCTAGTTGCTCTAGCCGATTGTCTTCGCTGTAGCGAATTGCAAACCCTATCCGCAAGAGAATGCGACTGCTTTTTTTCTACCGGACTTCCGCGGTGTCACTTTAACCCCTGCTTCTTCCTTTCGAGCAAAGACCCAGAAACCCACTGAACCCACGCATCCGTTGATCATTCCCTCGTTATCCTCCATCCTGGAGGATGATCAAGAACGAACCTTGTGTCCTGTTCGCGCCATCCGCTACTACCTGAAAGCATCCTCTCCTATCCGCCGTGACCGCACTCGGCTCTTTCTTCCGTTTACCAATAAAGTTGGAACCACTTCCGCACGAATGATTGCTTCGTGGATTAAGACGGTCGTCCTCCAGGCCTACGAAGCTATTGACATCAATTGTATCACAGAGGATAACAAAGTCACGGCACACGAACTCCGTGCCATTTCTACATCTTGGGCGCATTTCAGCAATATTTCCATTACAGACATTATGGAATCCGCTTCTTGGCGCCATCCTACCGTTTTCACGTCCCATTACCTCCGAGATATGTCTCAACATGCAGACGGTTTGTACCGTGTTGGGCCGTTTATTGCGGCTCACCGAGTACTCTGACCCTTGGACTCACTGTCACTTGACTTTGCGTTGCAGGGGCCGGTTGCTAGCTAAGGGGACTCCGATCAAATGGCTCCCGCCGCCTTGACGAAGTCTATTGGAATGCTAATAAATTGGGTTTTTTTTTTTCACGGCCAGTGGAAACATCAAAATTCCAGGTTGCCCTGGTTAATTTTTGTTTCTATTGCCTATTGAAAAAATGAATTACCCGGCTTCCCGCCCTCCTCCCCTCTGGTTGCCATTTGGGCAGGATAGAGGTGTCGAAAAGGTGAGAGCCACCACTCCGCATCGACATTTTATACGATGGAGGATGCACAGTGGAGATGCGCAGTAGCTAAGCGAACCGGAAGAACTCGTTTTATTTCTAGTAGAAACAGCATTTGGAGAAGGAGTATGCTAATATATTGGGTAATGTATTTTTTCCATAGGCAATAGAAACAAAAATTAACCAGGGCAACCTGGAATTTTGATGTTTTTTTTGGTGCTAAAATACATCAATTAAATTTCACTGTTGGGTTACAAACTTACAACTAAATTATCTGGTTACATGTTAAAATGTTTTACTGTAATACATAAAACTGTAAGTAGCTTGGTTGGCGCAAATTTTTTTAACATGGGTTACATAGAGGAATGATAATCACACCATCATTCCTCTCCATCATCACACAATTACCTTTTTTAGACACAACTTAAAGAGGATTGGTATGAAATGTAGCCATAAGCTTATGAGCATTAATTTGCCTAACCACAACAAAATCACCTATAGTTATATCGTTTTCGGTAGCATGCCTACTGAAATCTACTTCAAGCTTAAACTTATTTTGGGCAGAGTGCATGCTAGCCTTAGCGGCTGTTACATCTTGGGCTGGTGTTTCCACGGAAATGGATGGTAGTTTACTTCTCATTTCTCTGCCATTTAACAAAATTGACGGTGTTACACCTGTTGTACAATGCGGAGTGCCCCTGCACATTCGTAAGAAAGCCCGTAATGCCTCTCGCAAAGTTGTCTTCGAAATGTATGCGGCTCTAAAAACTTTAAGAAAGATACTGTTCATTTTTTCAACCTGACCATTTGCCTGAGACCAGTATGGAGTTACTCGTCGATGTACGATACCCCTATCCTTAAGGAATTGTTTAAATTCATCCGATACAAATTGCGGGCCATCGTCTGACATTAAAGTCTCTGGATAACCTTGGCTAGTAAAAACTTCATCCAGCCATTCTTGAATAACAACAGACGTAATTGATTAAACATGGTACGCTATTTACCAAAATTGTCCCTCGATTGTCACAAATCAGGGTGCGAATTTTCGGTGGTCTTTATCTTTTTGACAGATCTCCCACCTTCCTCAGGCACTTCGAGCGTTGAACGCCTTTTGACTTGGAGAAACGGGAAGTTGTTTTGAATTTCCCGCACGTGTTTGTGCTTCCGGTTTGGGAGGAGGAATAAGATGCGGCGAGCAGTGGCTCCATCTGTGGAGCTTGGGAAGAGATAGGAGGGAGGAGCGCTTTCCACTTGCAATTCAATCGTTGTGTCAATTCTGGTGTAATAATCCGATTGACATCGCAATGTGAGGCTTCTTGGTTGTTCATGAGAGATTTTTTGGCATTCTGGAAGTGATGGATGGAGATGCTTTCCAAAGCCCGAAGATGTGGCTCAGACTGTGTGTCAGATTTCAGAAGCATTGTGGTTCTCTTCCAAGCAATTTCGTGATTTTTGGAGATGTGGTGAGCAGCAACTGCACTTCGTTTGGCTTTCCGTTTCTCCACAGCCTTCATGTGTTCTCGAAGCCTATCGAAGCCTTTCGGCCTATCGTGAGACGTAATTGATCGAGTCTGGCCATTTCGAAAAATAATCTACCAGAACAACTAAATATTCACCTGTAGTGAAGGGATCACAAATATCAATTGCCATTGCCAAAGCCGAACATGGCTTGTCGACCCAATTTGTAAGCCTAATCGGCTCTGGTTTTTCAGGTTCACTAACAAATACACTCGGTACAAACACTTAACAAATTTTCAACATCAGCATTGACTTTACACCTTAAGACAGCTTTTGTACGGACGATACCGTGGTGTGACTCATGTGCGATGTTTAAAGCTTGCTGTCGCTTTGATGTTGGAACTACAATTTGTGTACCTTTTAATAAAATGCCATTTTGCCAAGAAAGTTGATCCTTAACCTTATGGTAATCTTTGGTTACATTTGTCCATTTACCTGATCGCAAGCTGTTTTCAACTTCTATTAAAATTTTGTGTGAACTAGTGGCTTCTTTTAACTCTTCAAGTGTTAATGATTTTGGAACAGATTCACCTATTACAAAGTTAACATACTCATTTGTTACCTCCTCTGTTTTGTTACTTGGCACACCCTGATCAGTTGGTTGCATTTGTGATAACACATCTGCAATGTTGTCTTCACCTTTTACATATTGCATCTTGTATTTGTATTGCTGTAATCTTAATGTTCAGCGTTCTATTCATGCAGACGGACGAGAGTTTGGCGAATAGATCGTCTCCAACGGTTTGTGGTCTGTTCTTATTGTAAACTAGAGGAAGCCCGTGCTATGCACGGGGCCGGTCATGAATTAAGTTTACAGACACATTTCCCGGGACATTATCCCGGCACTGTTCCCGACGACTTGTAGGATTGATCGCCTACTCATGCCTGCCTCCTCTTTCAATGCAGGTAGAATGGGAGAACGCATTTGCAATGCGGGCGCGAGGAGGGGAGAAGTGATTGTTCGGCCCGACGACTTGTCAGATTGAACCTTTATTGAGTTGATCGACCACTCATGCCTGCCTCCTGTTTCCATGCACGTAGAGTGAGAGAGTGCATTTTCAATGCGGGAGTGAGGAGGGGAGAAGTGGTTTTCCTTTTAGCATTCCCTTTTGCTTTAGCCTTTCCTTTTGCTTTAGCCTTCCTTTTAGCCTGCATCCAGGATTGTAATGTAGATTCGGTGCCATACAAATACAAATGAAACTTTTCACAGCCCCAAATTACCGATAATGCTTCTTTCTCAGTTTGGGTAAATTTTTGTTTCACCTCGGTAAGGGCTTTACTAGCAAAAGCTACTGGTTAATACTTACCACTTTTTTGTAGCTGGGTCAAGATTGCCCTAGATCTTTGGGTCCGGCATCGACATACAGCTCGGTAGGCGTATCAATACTAAAAAATGCTAGTGTGGCACTTTCAGTAACTGCTCGTTTTAACTGTTCAAACTCTTCTTGGTGTAAGCTTTCCCAGTGCCATGCTACACCTTTTTTTGTTAGCTCTCAAAAGTAAATTGTTTTGTTAGCTAATGATGGCACAAATTTGGCTGAGTAATTTAGCAAACCTAGAAAACTCGTTAACTCAGAGATTGACTCAGGTGGTCTGGCTTCAGTGATTGCCTTGACTTTGTCTTCCCCTAATTGAATGCCCTTTATTGAAACTACATGACCCATGAAAGTTAACTTGTCTACACCAAACTTACATTTTTGCCTATTTAGGGTCAAGTTGTTATCTTAGAGCTTTCAAATACAGCTTTCAAATTATCATCATGCTCTCGCTGACATTTGCCATACACTACAGTGTTGTCGGAAATATTACCGACACCTTGACAACCTTTGAGTACTTGGCTTATAGCAAACTGAAAAATTTCTGACGAAATTTCTGATGAAACCGTTAGGCCAAAAATTAATCGTTTATTATCAGTATGTGCTTGTATTTGTCGCAAAAGCTGTTACATTTCTGCTTTCCTCATCGAGCTCTGTTTGCTGATAACCCTGGGTGAAATCTAGCTCTGAAATTACAGTAGCATCTTCGAGTTTCTGCGGAATTTCATCTATTAATGGTATTGGAAATTTCTGGTCAATAATTGCCTCATTAGGCACGCTCATCTAAGCAAAGTCTTCCACTATCATCCTTTTTCGTGACAGGTATAGCTGGTACTAGCCATGGGGTTGGACCATTTACTTTTTCAATTATGTCTAAAGCTTTTAACCTTTCAACTTCTTGATCAATTTTACTTCTTATATGATAAGGTGTACGTCTTATGGGTTGAACTACTGGCTTAAAATGTGGGTCTACACTAATTTTAGCTTTGAAATCTTTCAGTTTGCCCAAGCCATGAAATAAACATTCGTATTCGTTAACAATTCCAGACAGATTTTCTGACACAGCATAAACAAATTCAGCTTGTTTTGGAAATATTACTAAGCCTAATGCTTCAGACACTTCCCTACCTAGCAGGCAAAGATATTGCCATCTACAATGACAAAAGTAACAGGCATCGTTGTGCCATTTGCATACGCTCGTGTTGACCACTGTCCTTCTAATTTTAAAGGAGTGTTCGTTGCATACGTAAACACTTTAGCGTTCGTCGGTTTCAACACATCATCCGGCTTCTTGATGTTCTGCCACATAGTTTTGCTCAGGACTTCTAATGAAGCACCCGTATTGACTATGATCTTTACTTTTTCGCCATTTATTTTCAATGTTGCATGTTGACACTTTTCTTCATTTACTGCAAACGTGTAATCATCATCGTTGTAATCGCTGTTTTGCTGCATCATCATTTGCACTCGGTGGTTGCTTTTCGTTTGTTGGGTGCGATTGGCTTCAGCTTGGTCACCTTTTAGTTTTGTCCTGCACATGACGTCAAAATGTCCCACTTTTTGGCAACGCCAACAGATCTTGCCTCTAGTAATTTCAAAATTTTTTGCAAAATGCCCGTCTTTACCGCATCTCCAACAAACATTTTTTAAATCTGGAATGCTGTTATTTGTGTTGGGTCGTTTCACCTTTTCGTATCGCCTTCCGCTTCCAGCTCCGAATAGTCTACCTTAGACATAGTTAACCTGCTCGTGTTCGCGCCTAGATTGCTCACGCTCACCATTGTTCTCCTGCATCTTGGCAGCTTGGTGGTAGTTGACTTCTGCCGTCCTGGCTTTAGTTATTAAATCAACTAGCATTTTTTTTTTTAAATGAAACGTTTCTGCTTGGCTTGAATTGTTCATTTAACTTATCCATTGCATATTCATAAGTTGGCTCGACATCTACTCCCGCCGTATCTTGGAATGTAAAATTTTCATAGATATCTTGGATTTCAGGCCCGGCCGTGTGAAGGAGGAATCCCAATTTTGCCGCCGGTTCCACTATTTGCATGGCAGCATGTAATAGACAAACGATCGTGTTCATTTTGCCCAACTCTCATCTTGATTTTCTCCTTCGGCTTTGAAATGTTCGATTGGTGGTATATTTGGTGGGGGCCATCTTCTTTACCGTACACTTCGCCAAATGTCATAAATGTTGTTACTTGCACATTAAAGTGATGAGGTGCAATCTCGAGGAACTCGCATTTATTGCGTGTTTACTGCTCGGAGTCTTGGTACAGAGAGAACGATCATACACTTCCGTTACAGAGCATGCGCACTAGCACTGTGACTAGAACTAGCAGAAAGAATCAAATAACAATTTCACTTTAGAGACTTCAGCTGCTTATATACAGGGTGAGTCAAAAGTATCAACCCAGTGGATTTGGCATATGCATGATTTTGTTTAGCCATCAAACAACCATCGGTCGTTGGTCACCACGGAGGGGGCCATGTTTTGAGATCATCCAGGGGTTCCCCCACCCTGGCCCCCTTAAATAAATTTTCTACCTCCTGTTCCTTTAGGAATAGGGCATTGGTCCCAATTAGAGATATGTGCAGGCAGTCACATGAAAACAGCATGTAAATCGGTCCACAACACATTAGTACAAATGTTGGCTTTAATGCATAAAATAATATCGTGAACATGTGTGTGAATTAGTTTATTGCATGTCATAATTACAGTAAGGAATGGCAAACGTAACGAAATTGATAAGGGTTCTGCTAGCAGATGACTGTGGACATGTTTGGGCACATGTAGAACACTGGTATTCAACCTAAAGGAACCGGAAGTGGAAACTTTACGTAAGGTGGCAGGGTGGGGGGGGGGACCCTGCTTGATCTCAATATGTGGTGCCCTAAGTGTCCACAAAAGGACTTTTTTTCTTGCTCACCGATTCCCGGGAAGGGAGGTACCAATCATAAACAGTATGTTTACATGGCAGACAGCACATTTGTTGAAACATGGTGTTCCAATCTCGACATGCAGTTGAAGGTCGAACACCAGTTTGTGTCATGTGCTACAAACCTGTGCTAGCCAAACCCTTATCAATTTCATTACGTTTGCTATTCCCTGCTGTAATTATTACACGCAATAAACCAATTCACACAACTGATCAGGATATTATTTTATGCAATAAAGCCAACATTTGTACTAAAGTGTTTTGGTCATAGCTCGTGCTGTTGTGGACTGATTTACATGCTGTTTTCTGCATTCACCATGAATTGACTAACTGCACATATTGAAGCGATACCTAACCCTTGCTTCAGCCTAACGGAGAATTAGCCTTAAGATGTTCACTCACATGATGTTAGAAAGCCAGCCAACGCAGAGGTCCAGTTTCGTAAAGATGTTATATTTGCTCGCCTTGATTCACGGGGCTAGGTGGCTTGTGACTTGAGGGCTACAGCCGTAGGTTTCCGGGCATGGCTAATTTGGTGAATTCAGGGGCAATTTCTAAATAGAGGTCCAAAATGAGGTGTTGACCAGTCGGAGAGTCGAAATTGGAATGCCAGAACCTAGCCATGGGAGCACGGGCCATCATGTCACCGAGACCTCCACTCCCTGATACAATGATTGTGGGTTACAAATAGTGCAAAGGGACTGTTGTTACTTTGAATTTGGTCCATAAAATGGTTTATATCATGGCCGAATTGTTGGTAATAATGAGTTGGTCTTGCAGTTGATTGTAGAAAGTCCAAAAGTTGATCGGTATTGTCGCTACCACTGACCCTGATAATGGAAGCGCCACAGGACGAGTGCTGCAGAAGCTGGGGGCGGAGGAAGAATAATCCGCTGATCCCATTCAGCGGTCGTACAAGAAATTTTGACATAAAAAAAGAAAATTTGTAGCTATTAAATGTAATAAATTATATGAATACACTAATATCACCTCCAAGAATGTTTCTACAACAGTCCACTTAAATTTTCGAGGAAGATAACACCGTTCCTCTTCTTCAGAAGACCACACCTCCGGGCACTCAAATCCCTCGCAATTAAAAGATTTTCTCGTCGACGAGTGCCTCTCATGAACCTTACTGGCCCTTCCCACGACCTAATTGAAGAACTTATCCCATTGCCTCTAATTGCCAAACTAGACACGAAGTGGAATTTGACTGCAGTCGTCGATCGGCCCTCTAATGAATAACTTAGAGATCAGTGGTCGGCAGCACATGCGCGAAGATTTAAAGTGCAACATGGAGTAAGCGCACATCGAACGAACTTTCTCTGCTGTGGTGTGGTCTTCTGAAGAAGAGGAACGGTGTTATCTTCCTCGAAAATTTAAGTGGACTGTTGTAGAAACATTCTTGGAGGTGATATTAGTGTATTCATATAATTTATTATGTCTGAATATCATCACTGTCAACGTCGTTTACCGGTTTTTGCATCTATTAAATGTGTGGCAAGGTGAGAAAAACTGGTTGAACTGGAGGTGGTCTGGTGCAGCAACGACAAATTGTTTAACATAAGTTATATCATAATCGAAAAATTTGATGTAGATATAAATTTCATAATTAACTACAGAGTCAGAAACTACGATAAAAGAGATAACCTAAATGATTTACCTAGGGGGCGGTACCAGGTCCTCCAGTCCACAATCACATACACTTCAACAAAAAAAAATTTACATTTCTAGGTTACCAGATTAACGTTTTGATGCGGTGCAAAATAAGAAAAGGGTTCAACTCCGCTAAACAAAGTTTTTTTTTAAATGCAATGTAGAAATTTGTATAAATATCATGGACACATTGGCTAAGGGTCAAGTATGACACAGATAAAATTTTAAAAAAGTTCACCTCAAGCCCTCGGAAAGTAGCCTCTTATTTCCACCAAACGAGTGTCGTTTAAAGAATTAAATGAATTTATAAAAGTGAAATAATCTTGGCGCCGTTTTGCACACAAGAAAAAGTTACTTTTCCACAAAAAAAAAAAAATTCTCAAAATCCGGTAGTTGTGAAGAAATTCTAAATTCATCCGGCAAAGTAGTAAACCAAGTCGTTGTTAAACGGTTACAGGAAAAATCTCTGAATGGAAAATCTTGGAATGAAAAAAAAAGATGGAGGCCCTTCAAGAAACCCAAAATTGGCGGCTTAAATGCCGTGAAACGGAGACAATTTTGGGTTTCTGGTCTCAGAAGGGATGTCGAAAATGAACTGGCATGATAGTATGGCAGGGGGGAAGGAGTGCAGTGGCGCAGCACCTTTAAATCCCACCACTGCCACCAGTTTTGTAGCGCTTACAGGGTCTTGAGGTGCCTACTGTCTATAGCACCTACATCTGGCGAAGTTGTGGTTTGTTAGAAGGAATCATAAGTGCCGGTTTTTACTTCACGGAAAAACAGCATAGCGTGTCTACTGTACGGTTATGAGAAGAGCGTCAACGTCCTAACTAAACTTTTATGACCTATCTAATCACGGTTTACTGCCACCACGATGGGTAGTTAGTTTAAAATGCCTACTTAGGAAGTTACGAGTTAGAATAAAAATGGTTTGTGATTATTTAACCCTTGCAAATTAAATCTGACTCGGAATTCAAACTGTCGTTTTAAACAACTTTCTTTAGTATTTTAATGAAACATGACAGAGTATCTACAACACTAAGTAACTAGCTTGTTACAAGAATCAACTGAACAGCTTTGAATTGAAAGCACACTTGGGATTTACAATTAAATTGGCAAAGAACTGAATTGAGTTCACATTACAAAAGACAAACACAAGAAAAATTCCATCACGACAATTCCAAGCTGATTCAAATTAGTCGAATTCACCGGGTATTTCATCCACAACTGGACATAGGTTATTAATATGCTGAAAACCGTTCTGCAAGAGCCCCGTTGCCTCCTCACATACTTTGTATACCAGGGGAGAAATTTTTTCAGCAATTATAAACGGTCCGACCCAGCGTGGTTGCAATTTCCGGGCAAAATAACTAGCTTTGTCTGAAAGAAAGTGACTTCGCACCCAGACCTTCGATCCGACTTCAAATTCTATAGGCTTTGGAAAACGTTCATTAAATTTGTCATAAGTATATTTTCTGTCAGAATGTCTAATACGACGTATATGTGCGTAGATTTGAAGACAAATTTGCTGCCCATAACGCTACAGGTTGGTCAGGTGCATCCGAAATTGGGGGTTCAATTCCTATGTCGATTTCTCTGCCAAAATTTAGATAGGCAGGAGTATAGCCGGTTCTTGTGTCAATCGACGAGTTTAGGCTCATTACGAACATAGGAATTAACTCATCCCAATCTCGTAGGTGCTCACCGCAAAATTGTGCAATCATGCGTCCTAACTTTTTGCTCTGTAATTCTGCGGGTGAGTTACTTGACGGGTGTTAAAGGGTTGTAACACGTTGTTTGATCCCGAAACGTCGGTACAACTCCCTGGTTACCAGGGACACCATGCTTGAGCCGCTGTCTGACGTTATGACACGCGGTAGACCGAAGATGGGATAAACTTGATTTATTAGTAGGGTTACTAGCGTTTTTGCATCAAATTTCTTGCAAGGGAAAGCTAACAAAAATCCTGAAAAAAGATCAGAAACTACCAGGATGTTTCGGTTTTTTGCCGGAGCTTTTGTCATGGGAAGACCTTGCTTCCAATCAAGATGCAGTGTACCGTAAATCGTGGATTAAACGGTCATGGGCTTATGCAGTTAATTTGGCAAAAAATTGGGGAGGTGGTCTTTAAATAAAGCGTTATCAATCTTTTAACCTTTCTGATCATCTTACAGAAAATTCGAAGCTATAATAGAAGAAAGAGCACACAAAACCACACAGAAGAACACAACAAATGTTCACTTAAATTTTCGGCGAATAATTGCGTTCGTCTTCTTCAGAAGTTAGTTAGAAAAATACGAGACGAAATTCCTCTTCGTCTTCACACACGAAGAGGAAATAGATAAGCACTTGCCGTTCTTCGATGTTCTCCTCAGCAGGGAAAAGGATGGAATCACCTATGAACCTTACCTAAAACCTGCGCATTCTGGGCGAGCGATTCCTTTTCACTCCAACCACCCACGTTCCCAACTGAAGGCAATTGTCGCCAATGAACTTTGCAGGATTGTGGCACATTCCTCGACCCCCCACACTGCGAAGAAGTTTCTCGCGCTTGCTAAGACGAAGTTTTTGCAACTCCACTACCCAGCTTGTATTATCAACGCAGAAACCAAGCAGTCGTGGTTTCGGGCCCGCGAAAGAAGGAATCGGAGCAGAGAGAACAGGCCAGACGATGAACATCCGTTCGAAGTTGTCACGTGTGTTCCAGGGAGAAGTGAGAAGTTACATAAAGTCCTTCAAGAGCACGGCGTGCACTGCTTTTTCAAGCACCCTCCCAACCTGAAAAAGTTGCTGAGATCCAACAGTAAATTGTCCCGCCCCCCTCCCCTCCAGCTTCCTCCGTGTCCAGTGCCCGTAGGTGGTCACCCACCCCCACCGGTTCCAACCCATCGCTATGCGACTAGGCTGAAGGCCCGACTCGTCCAGCCTCTCCCACCTCCACTTCCACCTGTTTCTCCCCCTCCGATTACCCCACCTGTGGCATTGCCCACTCCCAACTCCATCTTGGAAAGTGTTCCGTCCCACCTACTCTCGCAAAGTGGAGTCGTATACTGTGTCCCTTGCAGCGACTGCAGCGCAGTGTACATTGGTGAGACTCATCGTAAGCTCCAAGCACGACTTAAAGAACACGTCGGAGACACCTTGGGAGGAAAAGAGA